>VOPJ01014466.1:0-63569 GCA_014673585.1 Semibalanus balanoides | reverse complement strand
CACCAGAGCGTCGTTTAATTGTCGGTATACGCGTATTTACAAGAACACCCATATTTACGCATGTATACTGAACTGGTTAACAAACGTTTTCATTAATTTTTTTGCCATATGATCCTGATTGAAATGAAAAAGGCCTCATTCGCCTCAACAAGGAGTAGCCAAGCAGCATTTTGCGTCCTTAGGAGACCACTCCGCACGAAAGTTTCCCTTTTTGGCTTCAAGACCGCGCGGCGGGATTTGAACCCACGCGCTGGCGACGGGGCCGCCGGGGACAAATATTGATGTGGAAAGATGGGTATACAAAGTGAACCGTAAGTGCTACAGACTCGGGCATGGCGTCAAGCAAAAGCTGAATATCAGTTCTATTCGTTTCATGCGTCCTTGTATACCACATTTGTACAGTTTATGTGTTTTGGGCAATTATGTTCCGATTTTTGTCGAAAATGAGCAAAATCACCATTTTCACCGATTTTTCGCGACCCCTAAACGTCATTAAAATTAATTTTTATGTACACCATTGAACTCAGCATGTCCAATAGCATGGGAAAAACCTGTATCCGCTATAATACTCCGACAAAAGTACATTTTGCGCCACCCTAGTGGGCACCGCTGGAGCAGCTTCCGGGTGCCGATGTGACATGTCCGCGTCCTTCCGTTTGCGTCGCCTTTTTCGGAACTCGGCAGGCTATATTGATCTCGCCGTTGTCTACCCGTTGATTCTCAACTGCAAAAAACTACAGTGTCATTATTGTCACTACACGGTTCTGTATTGCAGTCTTCCGAGTTGCAATGATGTAGCCGCAGGCCAATAACCGTAAAAAACTGTCAACACACGTACACCAAAAGCATTCAGTCAGACTCAACTCTCAACAGTCACAACTCACACACACACCTGCTTACACATTTATACGTTTAGCAATCAAATGCGGCTGATTTACACCAATGACAAACAAACACCGAAATGACTAGAAAAGCTGATCTTTGGTTCATAAAATAAACGATAACCAGTAACCACATTATCATATGAATACCGAGTAAGCCGTGATAACTAAACAGACGGATAAAGCACGTACTTCGTCCGGGAATCGTGGAGGTGGTACCTCACGCAGTACATGTAAGGTGGCTTGCTGTCAGATGTGTCTCCAATCAACATTAGTATGAGACCAATAAAGCGACAACCAATACCTCAAGTCATCGGGACACCGTGGCGGTTCAGTTCAATAAATATAGGACTGTAATGGAAAGACGAACATCCAGTGAGTATTCAGACATGCAAGCAAAACCACATGCAAACACTTACACCGTACAGTCATGCAACATGCAGTCAGGCAAAACAGATGAACGTTATTGTCCGCAGTACTCCTGCGGTAACATATATAGCTTAACAAATACCATCAAGGAGAGCCTTGTCAGACACTTCATGGAGTTCATTTATCCATTTTCCAAATTTTATAAGCAATGACAAAATTTGTGTTAGGCCGCGAAGCGGCGCGAAATTTGACAGTTTTTAACTGTGAATAGCATAATTTTGACTGCTGTTAAGGCTATTTTGACGATAAATTGCTATCTTTCCCTGACAAATTGATAACTTTCCCAGTGTTCTACTAAGATCATTGTTTTCCACGTTCAGCAGCGAACGCGCGGGGGACATACTTGTGTTGAATGTCCCCCCCAGATTCCTGCCGGGGGGATTTGCCCCTGATGCCCCCCTGGATCCGCCAGTGGGTATTTTGACATTTTGAAAAACAGTTATGAATAATATTTTTGACATAGGCAGTGCCAGGCTAGTGAAAAAGGGGAGCCAAATATATAAAATATTAGCCGCAGGCAAGTAGTTACCAAGCAATGTAAATAGGTGTTACTGATCATCGATAGTTCAATTTTGCATGTTGTACTTCATCATAGGCGTATCCAGGATCCAAATTAGGGAATCACATGATCAGGGGCGGAACTTTATGAAATCGGTTCGGGGGGAGCCCTTATGTTAATTTGATATATTTTAACTCAGTTCTTACCATGCAACGCCATAGGCCTAATGTTAAAATTTGAAATCATTGGGTGGGGGGGGGGGGCTCGGGCCCTCCCCAAGAGATATATAAAGTTCCACCCCTGCACATGATCTTTTGATAGATATATCTCCCGCTATTATAATACTTACTAGTCAACAGTGACTATTTCACTTGCAGTTTCAATTCACATTTGTTACCCTCTTTTTTACCCTACTTGGACTCGCCTATTATCCAATAATATATTAAAGAGTACCCTTTGATGCGTGTTTAATAATAAAACTGCGATATGTTATGTTATTGTAGGCCCATGCATCATAATTGACTTGCTATAATATAATCCCCTTTTTTATTTCTGAGCGCGATTCTGCGAAAACTCTAAATTCCCTCTCCTTGCCTCATATGTGCGTATATCATTCTCAACGAACTGTCTATTGCTCCGTAATCGCTGGCAAATTGTGATCATCATGCTAGTCACTCCCTTTTTCTGTGCCTGAACACGCCACTGAAACTTTATATGTAATAAATTATGCAAGTCATAGAAAGAGAAACTGTCTTTATCATCTTCATAGCTATAAATGCCCCTTTCTTAGCTGTATTGACTGCCAGCCAAGCGTTTCATACTTCTGGAAATCCTCCTCTTGTTTAGTCCCTGAAACCGCCTCTGCCGTGAAAAAAAGATTATGCACATCAACTAATTTGGACTTCTTCCATCACTGCAAACATATGTAACTCCTTTATATACTTCAGGTAGTTAGCAAGAAGCCGTGAAGACCGCATCTCCGTATTATCGCAAAATGTCCAGAACTCGTCAATCCACATGTGTCTTGTGCGTTTTTTGCAATACTTAAAGTCGTGATATTAATGATAAAAATGTCTGAGAATGTCCGCAAAACAATTTCGAATGCATCCGACAGCATAATATGCAAGCTGAATCCCAGGAAAAGTAGGCACAGCACACAGAAAGTGTGGAGCACCGTGTGCATAATGAAAGAATCTAATTCATGCGGAGATGACGGCGTTAGCGTCAAGGTGATTCAGAGATGTTTCAGACCTATCGGACATGTACTCTTAGACGTGATCAACAGCAGCCTAACAACTGGACAGGTTCCAGAGTCATGGAAACATGCGATAGTGACACTCCTGCCAAAGAGCAATGATCTAAGCGACCCTACCAAATTTCGTCCAATATCAGTTGTTCCCGCCATCTCTAAAATCCTTGAGCGAGTCGTCCATAGTCAACTAAACGCTTACTTTACACATCACGAGCTTTACTCGCACTCACAGCACGGATTTCGCGCGCATCACTCTACGGAAACAGCTCTGACAGAAGTTAGTGACAAAATCCTATCTGCCATGGACCGGGGCGAGATTTCACTGCTTGTGCTGATTGATTTATCGCGCTGTTTCGACGTCATTGATCACAGTGTACTCTCTGGACAAAAGCTGCGTCTTTACAAACATTTGATATCCACCACCACCATGGTTTTGAAAACTTACTCTGAGGGGTCACACCACCCCAACAGAGTCAAGTTAGGACAAGTGACGCGAAAGGTTACACTCTCGGCCTCTCTGCCCAATACACAGGGTGTTGATCAGGGACCTCCACTGGGCCGCTGCTGTTCTTCCGTGTTTTCAAATGACCTCTTCAACTGCATCTTTCAAAAGCGCTTTCCATCATATTCAATACGCCAGAACGATACGCAGGTTTTTGTCTCTGGTCGGAAGCACACGATTATTCTACTCGCCTCATGTGCAAGGCATTGGCGAACAGACTCTAGCTTACACTCTCGAAGTGTTTTCATCTTCATTCTATGAAAGTGAACGCCGACAAGACGCAGTTAATAGTTTTCGGTACAAAAGCCATGCTGCATAGCTTTCCGGAAGTTAGTCTCAAATTCGGCGCTTCGCTCATTTCAGAAAGCAGAACTGTGAAAAATCTGGGACTAGTTATGGACAGGTTTTTGACCTTCGACACACACATCGATCAGCTTGTGGGGAGGTGTACGGGGATCTTCTAGCCTTGTCTCATGTCAAACATTGCCTGCCATCGGACGTCATCGAGTCTCTGGTCACATCTCTAGTCGTGTCACATATCAGATATTGCATATCCATCTACGGTACCTATGGACTGGCCAGAGACATAGAATACCAAGGTTGCTGAACTTTTGCGCACGTGTGTATGTCGGCAGGACGCAAATATGACCACATATCTGCAGACTACAAACAGCTTAGGTGGGGGGGTGTTTTGGGGGGCCCAATCGCGGATGCAGCAACCCCTACCATCGCCGTGTGCTTTGATTCCAAAAAGCCACATACCTCTGGACTCCCGGTCGGCATTGCCGAGCACCTCGTCACCAGCGATCACCAACACAGCACCAGGACACGCGGTCAGCTAAAGCGACCCATGGCTAAATCTAACGCAGGCGTTCGTAGGCTATATTTTAGCGATGTTGCTATGTACAATAAACTACCGCAGGACATCCGTGAAGTATACGGACAAACCAGATTTAAGACTCGTGTGATCGACTGGCTGCTGTGCTATGCTGGATAGGGCTGATGGGTGTGTATGGCAGGTGTGTGTGTGTGTGTGTGGTGAGTGCGTTTGGCGAGTGTGTATGACGACTGCACATGTGTCTGTAATTCACGTATGTAATGTCGTATCCAAGCATTGATTATATTGATGTGCTACTCGGAAAAGCCACGCTTGTTGTGGATGGGTGGCAAAATACATGTCTTATGTCTGATGTCTTATGCACACAATTATGTCGCCCTAAATCCCGCCGCCCGCCCATTGTGGATCGGTGTCACCACATATAACTATGACGGCACATGAAGCAGACCAAGAGAACTAACTTTCAAAATCGTAACACATCGGGGCCATTATTGCAATATCATCTGGAAGAAAACGTAATTCATCCCTACCAGCGCCAACACTCGCAGGTCAAAAGATATGCTTTAGTCTGTTTTTCTTCGGAAGATTATTTCTTACTTTCGGCATTTTTTGTCACCTTTATTCTTTTGGCTTTTGTGTTAATAATGAAAAAGTGCTTAGTAGCTGTTTTCACGATGGATTATTTTGCGCGAAATGTTTTAAAACATCTTAAGATGTTTTGAAAGTTTTAGTATTGAAAGTTTTAGTATATACTTATTTCTTTCCCTTAACTACACAAACTTTTTGCAAGCAATTTTTGTCTTGACAAATGTCTCTTAGAATTTTGTAATATGTTGGTAAGAATATAGTATGTTACAAAATTGCGGTTTGGTGATAACTAGCAAGCTAATTATGTATAGGTTAGCTGTGATGCCTACTGATACTTTTCAGAACATCTTGAAACATATCGGTCTTGGGCACGCTATTGGTCGCTCAACAAAGCGAACTCCCCTGACTCATAATGGACACGCCTCCAGCGAATCGTTTCTAGTGCATTATTGCGCCATGCGAAGGTAGACTTGTGATCCATGACGCTGCCAGATTGAGTAACTAATATGGCGATATACTTAACTGAACAAACGGACTTTAGACGCATATTTTCTTTAGAAACGAACAATTTTGTATCATAATCTTGTAAAGAGCTCATTTCATGTTTCCATAACTCTTGAATAATAATATATCGGCCTAAATCAGTAACTTATTTTTCTTGGAATATATATCGGCTTATACTAAAACTTTCATACTTAAAACATTTCAAAACATCTTAAGATGTTTTAAAACATTTCGCACAAAATAATCCATCGTGAAAACGGCTACTTAAACATTTCAAAACATCTTAAGATATTTTAAAACATTTCGCGTAAAATAATCCATCGTAAAAACGGCTAGTGTGTACGTTTGTGTAAAAGTTCCCATGTGTTTTCTCCTGTGTAGCACGCAGCCGGCCTGGGCAGACTTTACAATGTCTGGCGTCTGGCGTCGGTGGTCGCGTCATGTGATCCCTCATCAGACGAGGCGGCACTGATAACGGTCGTGCTGGTATCCCCCGGAATATGGCTCTAGGCTGTTCCGCGAAAAAAAAAGAAAAAAAAAACCACACCAAGTGGGTTTTTTCCACGGAGAAAAAAATCCGCAATCTTTAGAAATCCCGCCCCCTGGCGAAAAATGGATAAAGGAGCCCACCTTGGTCAGTATCAGCCCGAATAACGTGATTGCATTGTATAGCGTCGACACTATAAACAATTGTTAAAAAGGATATACCAGTGCTGAGGTGTCACTCATACAGGGCGGATCCAGGGGGCCAGAAGGGGCCATGGCCCCCCCCAACACACAACCCAAATCGGCGCAAATTCGTAGCAAACATTCCTGAGTTTGTCGTAAAACTAAGCAACTTTTACTAGAGAAGTTTGTTTAAATCAGTTATTTTGATTACATAAGCATATGCGAAATCCGTGAGTTTTCAGAATTATGCGATAATTTTTGGGATTTGCCCCCCCCCCCAAACTGTCAAAACTCACACTTCTTGGATCCGCAGTTGACTCATACGCATCGAAGAAAAGAGACTGCTGCTTTATTGGACTAGGCTCAGTACCTCCTCTGCGTCGAGAGCGTTTCTATTGGACAGCAAACCACTTTCCAGGGCAGATGAGACGCTTCAGTGAACTTCAGTGAGTATTCGGAGTCGGCCTGTGTTGCTGGGAGGATCTCTTAGAAGCCGGGGAGGATCTCTGAGAAGCCGGGAGGATCTCTGAGAAGCCGGGGAGGATCTCTGAGAAGCCTGGGAGGATCTCTGAGAAGCCTGGGAGGATCTCTGAGAAGCCGGGGAGGATCTCTGAGAAGCCGGGAGGATCTCTGAGAAGCCTGGGTCTGTTGTGGAGTGTCGCTCAGTCTCGGTGTCACGCACCATGCTGACCCCTCACGTGAGGCGAAACATTTCCAAACATTTCCAACTGATTGGATTGGGCTATCAGATGACGAAAGCGCTTGTCGATCGAATGCGGGATTCCAAAGATATAAGCTTCTGAAAAGCGTTGCGGTCGGGTTGGGTCGGGCCAGGTCGGGCCGGGTCAGGTCGGCCGCTTATATGTGATACAAATTCCGTATTTTGTGGGACTCGCTCGCACTTCGCGCTTTCTCGTAATTAATTAGTTGGCATAAGCCATGACGCAAGATCGACGATGTGTCTACCAATTTCCAGAACTAAGCTGAATTGGAACTAAGGACGGTTTTGAATACTCAGTGGAATACTTATCATGTCAATTAATACATCTGCATAGTAAGTAGCTTAGCATTTATGACTCTAGATCACATCACCAATTACATCACACGCTATTTTAACACAATACAGACATCTGGACAGACGGGGTAACTCCTGACACAGACATCCCATCCCTCAGGACGGCGGCATATTACCCCACCAGTACCCACAGCGGGTCAATTGATCGCGCCGTGTACAGCGACTGGTCATCGATCAGCGGTGGACACCACCTGCCACCCTGCGGGACACCACTGTTCCGTCCACCGCCCGGCCGCACACGGTAAATCTCCGTCCGGGCCCGGACTGCGGCCCAATCTCGGCCGAGTCAGGCCGGCCGGCGACAGAGCTCATCTATCTAATGGAGGAACCGCCGGCCACGCCATGCCACCGACCGGCAGACCGACAGACCGGCAGATCGACAGACCGGAGGCGACATTTGCATTTCGACGCCGACAGGGCAGACGACATATGCAGGCAACGCGGAACAGAACGGGGACAAGAGCGGGCGGTGCGCTTGGCCGGGCTCCAGCCGAGGCGGCGGCGACGACGCGTCGCCAACGACGACGGTGCTGTTGGTGGCGGTGGCGGTGGCGGTGGCGGTCGAAAAGGCGACAGACAGAGTGCCGAGAGTGGTCAGGTTTACATCAGGCTTTTCTGGCGAGAGAGCCAACGCAGGAAATTCGTTTTTGGTCAGCGGTGGGCGTGGACGGAAATGTTTGGAATGGTGACAGGTTTTGGCTGAGGTAAGTGGTTGGTGGAAGACGCTAGCACGTTCTCCGGGAAAAACAGAGACGTTGTACTTTAATTCCGCTGCAGTTGGAAGTTGGAACACGCGCTGGTTCGCTGCACTTGTGGCGGCGCTGGGTAAAGAATATAGAATCTTATTTTCCAACTGTTCGTAAAAAGAACCGTATGCAAAGGAAAACGTATCTAATATTGTGAAGCTAATTAACTTCATTTAATCTAATTAACTTTTCTTATTTCTGACATCCTTACATCGAACAATTCCGCATATCAATTGCATTTGTACATAAGTATTGCAATGCATTCTTTTATGAGTCGGTAAGCAAAAAGAGCATATCCATTTGTCTTCCGCAAATTTGAAATGATGCCATCCGATATCGAAGTGTACACATTATCGAACATCAACCAGTCCTTAATGGCGGTGGCGCTGGATGACTTGATGAAGTTGGCGGTCGTCAGCTTGACGAACGTGCGGTTGGAAGCGACTGCTGGCACACGCGGTGCTCCCACCCGTCACGGCGTCTAGGGCCATGTACGGCAGCTAGCAGACGTGGCCTTACCACAGCTTATGTCTCGTCATTAAGATCCGCTTCGCAGTCAGCTTGATCGGCGCCTTCTCCACCATCGCTGACCTTCTGCCGCCGACAGGACGCGCTGCAGTGCGACAGCACGCCGACTGAGCACGACTCAGGGCGGCGAACATGCATGCCGCACCACTGAACGGCGAGAAGCGACAGCAACAAGAAAGCTGGGACTCGGCCCTCGCAGAAGAAGCTTGACAGCCTGCACATGGAGGGTGACACAGCTAAAGCCGGGCTCCGCCTGCTGAGGCGCCGCGGCCCTGAGAAGCGGGGCCTGGCTTCACGCGGTTGACCGGCGGCCAGCTAGGCCAAGAACATCGATCAAGAAACTTTGCGCCAGTTGCCATCGCGCTAAAGGGAGTCGGGTGACCTGCGAGACGTGAATGCAGCGAGCACACGATAGGCAGGCTGCGGTTCGGCTGGCTACCGCAGAGGGCATAACACTTCCTGACTTGTCGGGTTCAGTGCCGGAGCGACAGTCAGATGCATACGGCTCTGAATGAACGTTCATCAGTGAGAGCGATTGACGTCAGCTCGCGTGTGTCAGGCGCATCCCTAGAGTCAACATGGTATCGAGATCGCAGTTAGAGGAATCGGAAAATGCGGGACCCGAGCGGGTGATGCGACTCTTATTCCTTCTCCTCCAGAATCGTGAAAATCAAGCCTGCTGATGGGACGCCACTAATGTCAGTCAATCTCACGCGTATGTCAACACTAGAGATGTGACTACTGTGTGGCGGTGGGCGGCTCGCAGCTAACAGCACGCGTGATCGAGGAGCCGCAAGAAGAGCGAAGAGCAATGTGCGTCGAAAATACGTCAGTCTGTACTCAGCCTGCACATGTTACCGAGGTTGTGGAAGGGCTCGAGTGGCTTTCGATAACAAGCGCTCATGCGGCCCGAACCGATACAGCGGGTAGCTGCCGGGGAGTGCGAACTGGAATGCCAGGCACTACTTGAATGGCCGCTGTCACACGGCGGAGCGGAGGGAGACGGAGTGGTTGTTGCAGCGCTGCTGCGTTAGCGGTTTTCGAGGCAACGCGAGCATCCGTTCTCCTGAGGAACCGTACCGGGAGAGGTTGCGCCAGGACAAATGCAGCAACGATGGGATCGTTCATGTCACTAATGTTCCTACGAGGCAGTCAGTCCAGAGGCACACGATAAGTAGATGATAGTATGAGGGATTAGCCTCAGGATTCTCAACAGCGAGCGTGCCGAAGCCGAGGACGCAGTAGGAAGGCGACGTGAGGACGCGGCCCGGCAGCGAGTGGACTGGGGCAGCTGCCGCAGGTTATCATATACCCGCTGCCGCCGCGCGCAGGCCAGTGCCATACTCCAGCCAGCGCCGACGCTGCATGCAGTCGCGCCCGCAGACCGCCGCAGCGAGGAGAGTTACGCCGAGCCCGAGCAGATCCCGCTGCCGGCGGCAACCGACGCTATCAGCAGCACCCAACACGGGAATGCGACGTCGGTGCAGCCGCAGCATACAGTCGCCTGGAGCAGCCGCAGCGCTGCCCTACAGAAAGACGTCGCGCCTGGCAGCCTCGGATCAGCAAGCGGTAGGCGTCAGAGCAGTCAGCAGCTGCCAGGCAAACACCAGTCCGGCAATACGGGGAATCGAATTCAAATCCGACTGACTAATAACAGGCTCGTTGTACGAAAACAATGAAGGGGAAGTCGCCTAGAAGTCAGGCGACGACGCTGTTATGTACCGAAGTCCCAGGATTGTGTCGTTATTCGCGGTTCGCGGGCGGGCCATCAGGATCAAAATGCATAAGACGATGGTGCGGCACGTAGGTTGTGTTGTTTTTATCTGGTCTGGGGATGCTATGCCTAACTTATGTGTCTGATGTGGATACGGTTAAATGTGCGACAAATGTATACAGTGAAGGGTTATTTCTTCAAACTTGCAGCATTGTTGTGTTTTAGTAATACAAGCTGTCCTTAATGGTGTTTGGCGTCAATTTCATTATCTGATACGTGTTTTACCAGTCAATTTCGCAAGTTTGCTAAAGCTGATTACTGTCTGAACTATAAATCAAATCAAATCGATAATGAAATAACCCTGAGCTTGGTAAATGGGTGTATTCGGGAAGATATATCCGTTGCCATTATGCTGCTGGTGCGTGTTCAGTGACAATTAACGGCCCATTAGCAGTAATGGAGGCGGTGATATGTCCACCTGTCACTGTAATCGGAGGTGAAAGGATCAGGTTGACGAACGAATCAGGTTTAAAACAGCAGCGTAGTCCTAGCATGCATAAAACATTGCACCTATCTGAAGATTAGTGTCCCGATAAGTGTCCTGCTTAGTGGATTATTCTTGGAAAGTTTAAAGGTGATGGTGTTCATTTTTGTCCATTTGAAAGTGAAAGTCCTAACCTCACCCGATGTCAGAAGTCCTCGTATATCAGAGGAGCAGCAATCGGGACATTCGGAATCTCTGCCCCAGTCCTCAGCTTCCTAACCTCGGCCTCTCCATCCCTCCCTGCTGGCAGAAGAACCTCCCACCGGAGCACCCGTGAGTGACCTCTCCCCTCGGGACCCCCCCTCCCAACCGGTACCCCCCTCGCCCAATCAGAACACCCCCCCCCCCCCCACGGAACCACTCACCGATCTACAAGCGCATGAGCGGTGATCCGGCCGATCTGCTCGCGTCGCCCCCGACGTCCGGTCACCGTCGACGGCGTCGACGGCGTCGACGGCGACTCTGACCGGCTCGACTCGCCGCTGGAGGCCAATTCTGACGCGGCACGGCGATCCCGACGCGGCGCGGCAATTCCGGCGCAGTGGTGGCGTACAGTAGCGCGCTTCCTCGTTCCTCCTCGTGCGTCCTTCGCGCGGTCGATGCTGGTCTGAGTCACCGCTTAGTGCGGATTTTCTTAAGGAGCCGGCCAAGGAGATGCGATGCGAGGGGAGAGGGGTGAGAGGGGTGAGAGGGGAGGGAGACGGGGAGATAGGAGGGGAGAGGGTTCACCTCGGCGCCCTCGGGAACAAAGGCTGGCCACTGGCCGGGCGTCGGCGGCGTCGTCGGCGCCGATGACCGTAAAGAGCCAGTGACGCCCCCTCGTCTCCTGGGACGAAGGATCCCTGCCGGACCCGCAGCTGGTTGACGTGGAGGTAATGAAACCGGGAAGGCTGCGGACCAGACAGTTAAGGACACCAGAGAGGGCACTGGCGCCTGCTGCACACATACGCACGCACGCACGCACGCACGCACGCACGCACAAGCACACAAACACACGCGCACAAATACAGATACACACCACTTTGGCTGAGGCCTGAGGCTTAACTCACGGCGCTAGTGGAAGCACACACAGTAAAACGCAGTTCCTCAATTTAGCCTGCCAAAATCAGAGTGGCTGTGGCACCCAGCAACACGCAGTTTTCTCATTTCGGTCACGAGATTGATCACCGCCCGTCACGGGCACGGCGGAATGAGCGGCGATTTCCTCGGCTGCCTATTTCGGCCAAGGACGCACGGCAAACACGGCGCTCAGTGCCAAGGCTGTTAATAATGAACGAGATGTCTGACCAGCAGCGACGTGGTGGAGCACTGGGATTGCGGTCCGGTATCCGTGGGGACATCAGATAAGGCAGGATGATGCAATCTTGGCATGTTCGGGAACGTTACGTCGTAGGAAAGCTGGGTTCGATTTCTGAGAATCGAACTCTGGCTTGAGATGGAGCTCATTATGTGGTCGACTTTGTGGGATTTATGTTCATTTCTATGTAGGTATGTGCCTACATTATACAATGTAGGCACCTATTACATGCATACATATTACATAGTGCACACACTGTAAAAGTAAAGACCTGGAAGTGTTATCGGAGGTACCGGAAACAAAGGCTTTCGCCGCCAAATCCCGGAGACTCGTTAGCCTCTATCTCCCCCGTTCCCTCGGCTATCTCTCACCTCCCCTAATCGGGCTCGTCATCTCCTCTCAGACGGAAAGGCTGCCAAATCGGGCAGGAGCGGGCGGCGAGAGACGGCGATAGAGCGGTATATTCGCCGCCGATCGGTCTCCTGCCGGTCGGACCAGACCGGACCGGACCGGACGGACCCGGAAGGACCGGGACGGGGCGGACGGAGCGGACGGACCCAGCCTGCCGCCGGTGTGAGTGAGTGGATCGATCCCTGTCCAGAACCGTGCTCTGTCACTGCCCTCGGGGCACACAGCCCGCTCCTCAACGTCGCCGCGGACGCCGCCCTCGCCCCAGACGCCGCCGTCGCCGCCGTCGCCGCCGCCGCTGCCCTGAGGGCACATAGTCCGCTTCTCAACGTCGGCCCGGACGCCACCGCCGCCTCCGCCGCCACCGCCGCTGCCCTGAGGGCACATAGTCCGCTTCTCAACGTCGCCGCCGCCACCGCCGCCTCCGCCGCCACCGCCGCCGATAGGAAGGGGAGGATTTCCAATAGCGGTGGAGGGCGCTCGTCTCCCGGTGGGGAAGTGCCAAGAATAACAATCTTGGCGGCATAAGTGGTTTTCGTGCCGTCAGTGCGAGTTAACGAGCTCGGATGCAGGGTCGGCGGGATCGTGGAGGAGAGCAGAGGAGAGGCAGTGCAGTGCAGTGGGAGCTCGCGCGGAAAATCACAGCGGCAAGTATTCTGCCGAGGAAGGCAAAATCGAACGGCCGCATCATTCTTCTGGTAGACAGGAAGATTGCGAAGCTCCGCCAAAGGGGAGAGATTCCCCCTAGTGCTGTGATCCCTCTTCATATGAGTCTGAAGTTCCATTGTTACGTTGTCGGGATGAAAGTCAGTAACTCGAACCAAGGAAAACCAATAAATAACAGAAGCATCTTCATCGAAACAGTGATATGAAGTCAGAAATGTCAGGGCAGATATGATCTGAAGGTGGTGCATGGGAGACATATACATCTGACACATCTATATCAATATAACAAGCCAGCCGGCAAGCGCTACCCAGCTAACAATTTGACGTTGTGGCTACGTTGTGACAAGGTTGCAACACAACTACACAACGTTGTGATAGTGTGATTTTGTAGACTCCCAGGAACGTTGTTACAACGTCACCTTGTGACGCTCACAAAATGTTGAAACAACGTTGCTACAACGTTACTTTGGACAAGGATAGCTAACGTGACTTACGTGGTCGATCATTAATCTGAATAAGATGGTGAATATGCTCAGTTTAGATAATTGTACCACATTGCGAGCTGTTCTCCCCAAGATACCAGAACAAAGTTGTGATATGGTAACAATACAACGTTGCTGTAACGTTTAACAGCGACGTTCATACAACTTTTTCTTTAAAACATTCACAATCACGACGTTGTCGCAACGCTGTTAAAACGTAAAAATCCAACTTGATTTTCACAACGTTGTTACAACGTTATCTGTTACCTGGGCCGGTACTTCCTGCTGCAAACTAGATCACTGAAAAAACGTATTATAGCGTCTGTTTAGTGGTACCTACTACATTTGGTCACGTCTGCATTACTGTGGTTATTAGAATGCCGTCGCCATGAATGATACTAATTTAAATACAAAGGAAACAGTAATCTTACGACATAAGATACTGAGGACAATAGAAAGAAACAAAACAAAAACAAACGGAGAATTACAAGCGTAAGACAAGAATATAAGTCATTAGCTGGTATCAGCATGGCAGAAGTTAGTTACTGCCTCATTTCAACGACTTGTCTGAAAACGTAAGCCAAGGCATTTATAACAGGAATTGAGTGAAGGATTTGCTGCAGCTCTGAGCGTTAATTAACTTCGGTCTGAGATAATTTTGGTTCAAAGCCGTCTTAATTGCTTCCTCTGTTCAGTCAAAGACCAAATATTTCGGCAGCTTGCAGAGGTGGGAATAAAAGTATGGTTAATGAAGATGAGTAAAACATTCATCTCACTCTGCACGAACGTATATTGAATATGATTAAGGGTATCTTATATATGTGATTAAATAATTACACACCTTCATATCACAAAATAGTAGAATGTTAAAGGATAACATATACCGGGAGTGGGTTTAATTACGCGGCTTTCCAGTCCAGTAGTTATTCACGCTTCGTTCCGTTCCTCACTCTTCAGATACACTTCAGAACAACTTCGCTCCATTGGACAGTACGTTTTTGCACCGTAGACACCTGGTACCCATACGAAGTGACAACTGCAGATTCAATCGGAGCACCCCGATGGCCGGAAACACATCAGATGCCAATGTTGGTGGATATTCGACGGTGTTATTGACCCGGTGTACAGGGATCGGAAGCAGCAACTAACAATACCTCATATACCCATTATATATATATTCAGAAACAGATGAGCGTCGGTTTAACAGCGACTGCATAAATATATCCACCCCTTTGCTGTTTAATTGCCAACAGCAGTTCATGGCCCGCGGTGCATCGAGCGAGTCGCGTTGTCGGCATCTATAAACATACACAACGTAACGAAACTTTCCATAATTACCCAGCCTCGTTCCGTCCTGCACCACACGCCACCTTCCGCACAGTACACACGATCCACAAAAACAGGGAGGGTAGCGAGTGGGCGTGGCCGTGGGCGAATCCGGAACAGATGACTACCCCCTCCCCTCCGACGCCGGGGGACCGGAACACATAACCTGCTCCCCTCACGTCGCGCCATAGGCGGCTGTCCACGCCGAGGCAAACTGGGGGAGGGGGGCTCACAAGCTAGTTTACTGCATCCCAGCACGGTATATGGGAGTGAGCGAGCGGTCTGATGAACAACCCACTGTCACGGCCGTCACCACCGTCGACGCTGTCACCACGGTCACCGCTGTCACCGCCGTCACCGCCGTCACCGGCGTCACCGGCGTCACCACTGCCACCACCGTCACCACCGTCACCGCTGTCACCACCGTCACCGCTGTCACCGCCGTCACCGCCGTCACCGCTGTCACCGCTGTCACCGCTGTCACCGCTGTCACCACTGTCACCTCCGTCACCACCACCGCCGCCGCCGCCGCCGCCGCCGCCACCGCTATAGGCCACACAGCAGAGAGCGCCCATCACACAGCAGGCGCCACACAACACACGCCGTCACCCGTCTGCCTTAAGCTCTATCATCTGCCGGTCACACATCTGCCGAACCAGACGGACCATCGAGCCGGCCGTGCACCTGCACCCGGGACCGGAGAGCTATAGTGCACCGTACTGCACCGTGCACGGTGACTGTGCACACCGGCCGTGCATCTGCACCCGGGACCGGAGACCTATACTGCACCGTGCACGGTGGCTGTGCACGCCGGCTGTGCACGGCGGCTGTGCACGGTGACTAAGCACGGCAGCTGAGCACGGCGGCTGTATACGCCAGCTGTGCACAATGAGCGTCACCTGTGTTGTGAATGGTTTGTCTTCTGAAGAGAGCGGTGCCGTTACGTGGCTCGACAGAAGCTCTCAGCCGCTCATCGCTCGACCACAGAGGTTTGGTGGAGAGTATTGGGACCACGGTGGCTGTGTTCTATGGGCGACTGTCCCGGTCCGGTGCCTGGCCGTTATAGGCACCGCAGTCATTAGCGTGTTATTGATAGAGGCGCGTAACTGCGGCCATGTCATTTGTGTCGCCACACGGTGGTCGTTGAACGGGGTGGCTGGGGAATCAGCTGACGATAAGAAGATGCCCGTGTCTAGGTTCGGTCAACTCTCCCGGCGGGATGCCGAACAATCAAGGATGTCAAATTTATTTTATTTATTTATTTATTTGCCATGATCGCCGACGGAACAATCCATTTACAAGCGAAGTCACTCAGATAAAACCACACGAAACGCACTGACATGCGTAAAACATCACACATATTTGTATATTTGTAATCGAAAAGCGATTTTAAAAGCCGTTGTGAGCGGTACAAGTAAAATATATAATGAGAATACAAATACAAGCATTTAAAAATAAAAATAGAAAATAAAAATAAAAATAAAATATGAAAGTAAAGACAAAATAAAAATAAAAATAAATGTACAATATGTGTGTTGTCATGCTTCTTCAGTGGCATTTCTGCTGACTTTATACAATTGTGACCCTTTTTACCTATAATTAACGCAGTATATGCATTAACTACTGTGAAAACTTGCCTCCAATGGGAGACTTATTAAAAAGCTTTTACAAAAATACAGTCTCAAGAGGCTGGAAGTCAGCGATAATTATAACTTAAAGTCTTAAACCCATGCTCTGAAACTGGCGCGGACGGCGCGGAGCCGGCGCAGTCCATCTGTCCGAGTGTTTGATTTGTGCGCCGGTGCTGGCCGCGCCTTCCAAGACCAATGGGCCTCTGAGATGAAATAGAGTCCACCATCCGGCAGTAATTACTGCCGAGTTCTGACTTATTGGCGCATCGCCCGCAACATTTGAAATATGTGAAAAGCCACTGCCGACTTCCGGAATAAAAGGCTGCGAAGTTCTTTGAATGTTTCTAAGCTACCTGGTTATAATTTTAAGTGGAATCATTTGTAGGATCAATCAGACAGAAAATGGAACACAACTTATATTATTTTTTTTTATTATTGTGACACGTGCCTACATCACACACAAGTAAATATAAATAGGATTTAAGATGCAAAACAAAGTAGAATACGACGAGATCTATACGCATGCCAAGACACTAAAAAGTCAACATAAAGGGATAAAATGGTAAGTAAGATATACCTAAATTAATTAAATATGACCATTATGACATGTCGCGCAGTGGTGTAGGAACTATAGGAACCTTTTCAGTTGGGGGGGGGGGGCAGCCCCCAAACTTGGACGAGGAATTGTGTCATATCCGGTGAGAAATCTGTACTTGTGTGGCTCTTAAAGCGATTTTATCCTGCTCAGCCCCTCCCCAACTTTTCTGGAGAAGCTACGTCCCTGATGTCATGTGATATGATGCGTCGGTTACACTATGACCGTCAGGCTATTGTAAGGTCACGACGAGGTCGCCGTCAGATCACCGTCAGATCACCGTCAGGTCACCGTCAGGTCACCGTCAGGTCACCGTCAGATCACCGTCATATCACCGTCAGGTCACCGTCAGATCAACGTCAGATCAGCGTCAGATCAGCGTCAGATCACCGTCAGATCACCGTCAGATCACCGTCAGATCACCGTCAGATCACCGTCAGATCACCGTCAGGTCACCGTCAGATCACGGTCAGGCAGAGGGCCGGCGCCACCAAGATTTTACCTGGGGGGCAAAGTCGAAAGGGGCCTCCCTTTTCCCAGGGGGCCTCCTCCACCAGGGGGCCTCCCTGGCTGTAGGGGCCTCCATGATTGGGGCTAACCAAAGCGATGCCGATGTTAATTTGCTTCTTAATGGTAAGCACACATGCGAGATCTACTTATTGCTCTTGTATCTCCGAAATTCGGAGCACCAAAACAATCAGCTGGCCCACTTTTTCTTGTGATGCCGTCAAAACCCGCAACCTCTCGCGTGCTCGTACATGTTTCTGCGCGAGTGTGACTACCGGTTTTGTAATGACAAAATGGTTTTCCTTACTGGAATTAAGCTAATTGTTTGATGGTTCATAAACGAGAAATCACAATGGGACCTTAGGTTAATTTTCACTTATATTGTTTTTATAATTTTTATTCTTGTAATACTATAAGATTGACTCACACAGCACTATCACAAGAACGATGTTGTGTAATACAGAGAACTGAGACAATACAATTACGACAATATCAAAGCCCGTAGACAAATTCCGCCAAGGAACGGAGCGGTGCCTGCCAAACGGCCCATGTCCCAAGCGTGAATGGGCTCCATTCCAAGTGTTGAAAGGTTTCCAATGAAACGGCTGAAAAGGCACGTTAAAAGGATGGAGAATACAGTGTGGCAGGTATGGCATGAGACATACTAACTTTTAGAAGCTGGAGTTAGTAAACTGAGGGGTCTGCTATTTCATCTTTAAAACCAACGACAACCGTTTGGAATCAGCTTATATCAAGATATTTATTTTTTGTCCCAAGCCGTAAACTTTTAAAGAATTAACGCCGCGGAAGCGGCACGAAAATTTGAATATTACGCCCTGGAACATGCTTAATCATTAATCCGGTCGCTTTGCGTATAGTGGGCGTACTGCGGACCTCTAAAACTTTATTTTGCCTTTAAAAAGTGCTGTAAGAAGTGTGAGATAGCCTTTTGCCCAAATAAGAATATATATAAATTCGTAAACTTATAACAACACAATTAAATGCGCCTCAAAACGCTGCGATTTTTATTCAGTTTTCAACTCGGTATACGATTTGATTTGTATGCAATGGCGCCGCGAAGCGCGCGAAATTTTGATTTTGTTGCGGACCAATGGTCACAATGAAGCTAGATCAGACCAGGGGCGGATACAAGGAGGAGAGGCCGATAGGGTGGCTAATGGCCCTTGTTGGTGCAAGCCTTTTGTCCAAAAAGCTAAGTTGGTGCTAAGTTAGATATATACATTAACAGGCGTGGATCGCCCCCCCCCTCCCTGAGGCCGGGTCTCGCTTTATGGTGCGCCCCGGGAGGGCGCAACTTTTTGTGTTGCGCACCCCCTCTGACTGAAATCCTGGATCCGAAGCCTGATTAAAAACTATATATAAATGTGGACAATAAAATGGCCCCTCCAAATGAAGTCGGCCAAATCAGACCGCTTAACTATTTTATGGGTAGTTTTTGGGGCCAATTTAAGTGGCCAGGGGCCTCCTGCCCCTAGTATGAGGGCCACTTGTTGGTATCGGGGAGCCTCCTGTCTAGTACCGAGGGCATACCTGTCTAGTACTGGGGGCGGGGCCTCCTATTTAGTACTGGGGGTCCTCATGTCTAATACTGGGGGCCCTCCTGTCTAAGTACTGGGGAGTAGGGGGCTTCCCGTTAAGTATGGGGCCTTCTTGTCCTAGTAACTGGGGGCCTCCTGTCTAATACTGGGGGCCTTCCTGTATAGTACTGGGGCTCTGTTTAGTATGGGGCCTCTGTTTAGTATAGGGCTCTTGGTAGTACCTGCGCCTCTGGTCTTATAACTGGGGAAACCTCCTGTTTAGTATCAGGGTCTCCTGTTGGAGTATGGGGGCCGCCCTGTCTAGTACTGGGGCCCTCCTTCTAGTACTGGGGGTATCCGTTAAGTGTTTTGTATGGGGCCTCTTGTATTACTGGGAAGCCTCCTGTCTAGTACTGAGGGGGCCCTCCTGTTATTATGAGGTATCCTGTCTAGTACTGGGGGCCTCCTGTCTGTCTAGTACTGGGGGGCCCTCCCTGTTTAGTATGGTCATGGATGGTGACCTCCTTTCTTATGCTGGGGGCCTCCTGTCTTAGCACTGGGGCCTCCTGCTTAGTACGGGGGCCTCCTGTTTAGTACGGGGCCTCCCTGTTTAGTATGGGGCCTCCGTCCTAGTACTGGGGCTTCTGTCAGTACTGGGGCTTCGTCTAGTACTTGGGCTTTCTGTTGGTACTGGGGGCCTCCCTGTATAGTAAGGGGCCTCCTGTCTATACTGGGGGCCTCCTGTCCTGTCTAGTACTGGGGCCTCCTGTTTAGAATGTCATGGATGTGACCTCCTTCTTATGCTGGGGCCTCCTGTCTAGTACTGGGGGCCTCCTGTTTAGTACTGAGGGCCTCCCGTCTAGTACTGGTAACTGGGGCCTCCTGTTTAGTATGGGGCCTCCTTCTAGTATGGGGCTTCTGTCAGTACTGGGGCTCCGTCTAGTACTGGGGCTTCTGTCTGGTACTGGGGCCTCCCCTGTATAGTAAAAGGGGCTCCTTTAGTACTGGGGGCCTCCTGTCTAAGTACTGGGGCCTCCTTTAGTACTGAGGGCCTCCGTCTAAGTACTGGGGCCTCCTGTTAGTAGCTGGAAGCCTCCTGTTTAGTAACTGGGGCCTCCTGTTTAGTACTAGGGGGCCTCCGTCTGTACTGGGGGCCTCCCTGTTTAGTACTGGGGGCCTCCCGTTGCGGGGGGCCTCCCGTCTAGTACTGGGGGCTCCCTGTCAGTACGGGGGCCTCCTGTTCTGTAACTGAGGGCCCTCCGTTCTAGTACTGGGGCCCTCCTGTTCTAGTACTGGGGGCCTCCTGTTTAGTAGCTGGGGCCTCCTGTTTAGTACTGGGGGCCCTTCCCGTCTAGTACTGGGGGGCCTCCCTGTCTAGTTACTGGGGGGCCTCCTTGTTTAGTACTGAGGGCCGCCGTCTAGTAACTGGGGGCCTCCTGTCTAGTACTGGGGCCTCCTGTCTAGTAACTGGGGGCCCTCCATGTTTTAGTACTGGGGCCTCCTGTTTGTAACTGGGGGCTCCTTGTTTAAGTACTGGGGGCCCTCCTGTTAGTAACTGGGGCCTCACGTCTAGTACGGGGCTCCTTCTAGTACTGGGGGCCTCCTGTTAAGTACTGAGGCTCCCGTCTAGTAACTTGGGCCCCCTGTCTAGTACTGGGGGCCTTACAAGCCTCACAGCCTTTGCTCATGTAGGAATTTGACCATGACACATCATTTTTATTTTCTTTTTGACAAGTTGTGCCAGTGGGCACCTTTTGTTGATTAGGCCTGCCGTGAAATTCCTGGGGGGTCAAAAAGATATGTTATTGGCCCCACCTGGCTGACGCCCAGGGGGGGAACAGTCCTGCCCCCCCTGCCCCCCCGGTGGCGCCGCCCCTGCGTCAGGTCACCGTCAGATCACCGTCCAGATCACGTAGGTCACCGTCAGATCACCGTCAGATCACGAACGAGGTCACCGTCAGGTCACCGTCCAGATCACCGTCAGTCACGACGAGGTCACGTCAGGCACCGTCAGAATCAACCGTCAGATCACCGTCAGGTCACCGGTCAGGCTCACGTCATATCACCGTCAGATCAATCGTCAGGTCACTGTCAGATCACAGTCAGATCACGTA
Source organism: Semibalanus balanoides (assembly GCA_014673585.1). Lineage (NCBI taxonomy): Eukaryota > Metazoa > Arthropoda > Thecostraca > Balanomorpha > Balanidae > Semibalanus > Semibalanus balanoides. The sequence goes on along the minus strand of VOPJ01014466.1, from coordinate 42,236 downwards.
GACCACCGTCAGATCACTGTCAGTCACCGTCAGATCAACGACGAGGTCACCGTCAGTCACCGTCAGATCACCGTCAGTCACCGTCAGGTCACCGTCAGATCACCGTCAGATCACCGTCAGATCACCGTCAGATCACCATCAGATCACCGTCAGATCACCGTCAGATCACGACGAGGTCACCGTCATGGTCCACCTTCAGATCACGTCAGATCACGACGAGTCACCGTCAGGTCCCGTCAGATCACCGTCAGAATCACCGTCAGGTCACCGTCCATATCACACCGTCAGAATCATCGTCACGGTTCACTGTCAGATCACCATCAGGTCACCGTCAGATCACGACGAAGTCACCGTCAGGGTCACCACCGTCTCTGTATCCGGCATCCTCCCCGTCTCCCGTCTCGGCAGACTCCGCTCTCCCGTCCCGTTCCGTCTCCGTCCCTCGTCTCCGTCCTCCGTGCTCCGTCTTCCGTCCCGGCTACAGCGTCCGGCTGCAGGTGAGCCAACTCCGCTTTTTGGTCGGTGTGACATCTAACCGATCCGCTGCCGTGTTCGGCAACGCGTTGACAGCGCTCTCAGATCTCCGGCAGGGGGGGGGGGGAGCGACACAGGCACGGTCTGTCCCACATAGGACCGGGCGAGGGCCACACGCGGAACATTGACATATATAGGTATAGCGAAGCTACTCCGCCCCGGCAGCCGTTCCCCGCTAGGCGACGCTAGCTGCGCAGCGGAGAGGACGTCAGGGGGAGCCAAGAGGTTTGCGCTGTAAATGCTTTCCTATGGGGAGGGCGATATTTGTCGGCCTGTACCAAAACCACGTGAGTTAGCGCATTGGAAAAGGTTTGAAGGATGTAGAGGATACTCGTGATGAATAACATGGCACAAGAATATTCAACCTGAAAGTTGAGACCATCTGTCAAATATCGCCCATCCAGCCATAGGAAAAGATTGCCTGCGGTAACTCCTTTCTCCTCCGCTGCGGCGCTGGGTCGCTTTCATTGGGAAACGGCTGCCGGGCGGCGCAGCCAGCTGGAGTAGTTTTCGTCCTATACCTTAGAGGTCAATGCGCGGAACCGCCCGGCTAGCTCAGCTGGTAGAGCATGTCGGCGTTACAGCCACATAAGGAGCCGCTGCAGCGGCGGCGCACAGAGTTCATATCAGACAGGAGACGTGGAGATGAACGCCGAACGGCCGAGAGAGAGAGGCAGACGTGTGAAGTGGAGGGTGAGGAGAGAATGGGAGAAAGTGACGCGTGACACGTGACACGTGGCCGTGTGACACGTGTCACTGATCCTCCGCCGGACCGAGTCGTTGATGATCACCACGTCGGAGATAATCGGCGGGACAGGCGACGGAGGAGAGAGACGAGACAAGAGACGAGACAGAGACAAGACGAGACGCGACGCCAGGTGAGGCGGCTGATGTGGTCTCCGTGGTCATGTGTGAAGTGAAGCGCAGCCGACCGCGCACGGCTCAGTGGTCTGTGGTGGTGAATAGATCTCTGTGGTGGGAGGTCAGGGATAGCGGACTGGAAAGGAGCACAGTAGAGTCCGGGAGAGACAGAGAGAGAGAGAGACGGAGAGAGACGGGGAGAGACGGGGAGAGACGGGGAGAGACGGGTAGAGACGGAGAGAGACGGATAGAGACGGGGAGAGACGGGGAGAGACGGGGAGAGACGGGAGAACGGGAGAAGACGGGAGGAGACGGGAGAGACGAGGAGAACGGAGAGAGACGGAGAGAGACGGAAAGAGACGGAGAGAGACGGTGAGAGACGGAGAGAGAGACGGAGAGAGAGACGGAGAGAGACGGAGGAACGAGGACGAGATAGCGGAGATAGCGGAGAAGAGGCGGAGAGAGACGAGGAAGAGACGAGAGAGACGGAGAGAGACGGAGAGAGACGGGAGAGAGCGGGAGAAGACGAGGAGAGGCGGGAGAGACGAAGAAGAAAACGGAGAGAGACGGTGAGAGACGAGAGAGACGGAGAGAAGACGGGAGAGAGACGGAGAAACCGGAGAGAGACGGAGAGAGACGGAGAGAGACGGAGAGAGAGGAGAGAGACGGACGAGAGACGGAGAAGACGGAGAGAGACGGAGAGAGACGGAGAGAGACGGAGAAGACGGAGAGAAGGAGAGAAGGGAGGGAGAAGGGTACTAACAAAAGAATGACAAACAGGTACTGAACAAATTAATGGTGAAGTAATAACATAGCGCAGATGGGCCCCAGACATGCAGTTACAAAAAATCTGGAGAAGATTAAGACCTAAGATAAAAGAGCACCAATGATAATCAATAAGCAAACAACCAGATAAACAAGTAGGAGATACGGAGTGATAGGCCGAAGAGAGAGGGGGAAGAGAGAGGGGAGGAGAGAGGGGGAAGGAGAGAGGGGGAGGGAGAGAGGGGAGGGAGGGATGTGGAGTAGAAGCGATACCCAGCTGAGTAGTGATTAATGGTTACTGCGCCCAGGCAAATGAAAGTCGCATTAGAATGATAAAGGTGCCGATGGGCCAGGTGATTCAATTCAACGCAGCGGCGTCCAGAGAGTGCGGCTCCAAATGGAGACGGCCGGCGTCTCTCTTCGAGACGGCCAGCGTCTCTCTTCGAGACGGCCAGCGTCTCTCTTCGAGACGGCCAGCGTCTCTCTTCGAGACGGCCGGCGTCTCTCTTCGAGACGGCCAGCGTCTCTCTTCGGGACGGCCAGCGTCTCTCTTCGAGACGGCAGGCGTCTCTCTTCGAGACGGCCAGCGTCTCTCTTCGAGACGGCCAGCGTCTCTATTCGAGACGACCGGCGTCTCCCTTCGAGACGACAAACGTCTCCCTTCGCCGGGCCAGAGACCGGAGCAGCCAAAGACCAGGGTTTGATCGAAGCAGACACAGGGCGGGTTTCTGGGCAGCCCCAGGGCAGAGATCGCCGTGGATCTCGACGCAGGTTAAAGAACAGAGATTGAGAGTCAAGACAGCCGAGTGTCAGAGGTCGAGAGTCAAGACAGCCGAGTGTCAGAGGTCGAGAGTCAAGACAGCCAAGTGTCAGAGGTCGAGAGTCAAGACGACTGAGTATCAGAGGTCGAGAGTCAAGACAGCCGAGTGTCAGAGGTCGAGAGTCAAGACAGCCGAGTGTCAGAGGTCGAGAGTCAAGACAAGCCGAGTCGTCAAGTCGAGAGTCCAAGACAGCCGAGTGTCAAGAGGTCGAGAGTCAAGGACAGCGAGTTGTCAGAAGCGGTCGAGAGTCAAGACGACCGAGTGTCAGAGGTCGAGAGTCAAGACGACCGAGTGTCAGAGGTCGAGAGTCAAGACAGCCAGTGTCAGAGGTCGAGAGTCAAGACAGCCGAAGTGTCAGAGGTCGAGAGTCAAGACAGCCGAATGTCAGAGAGTCGTCAGAGGTCGAGAGTCAAGATGACCGAGTGTCAGAGGTCGAGAGTCGAGACGACCGAGTGTCAGAGGATCGAGAGTCAAGACAGCCAAGTGTCAGAGATTTTCTTGTCACACTGACACCGACTGATACTGGTGTCAGCCGATTTGATTTTTAATCTTGTAAAGAGTGCGCCTAACATCATAGAACCTAAATATTATTCAGTGATTGTGCGAGGAGCATTGGTACCGCTGCGCAAATCTCCACAGCAGATAGATACACCGCCAGATTCCGACATCAGGCTCCTCAGACTCTTCAGACCCTGACGTTCAGCGGGCGTCTGGTTCTGGAAGGCGGGTGGCCTGTTGGCTGGAGCGATGGTGGACTGATGGTGGAGCGATGGTGGCCTGATGGTGGTGCGGCACGAGTGAAGTGTGACGGAAACGTGACGGCTACCGTGACGCGTGGCGTGACGACTGGTGAGTCGCGTGGCGTGACGGACGGCGCGATTATGGCGCGCGGCGCTCTCACGCCCACGTCGGAACCGCGCGCCGCCTGCCGCCTGCGCCACCTCCGCCGCCCGCGCCGCCTGCCGCCCGCGTCGCCTGCCGCCTGCGCCGCCTCCGTCTCCCGCGCGCCGCCTCCGTCTCAGCGCCGCGCCGCCGACCGCCTGACTGACAGCTGCCCCGACTGAGCAGCACCTGGTTGAAGCGGGGGGGGGAAGTGTGGGGGGCGCGGGCTGACAGCTCAGAGTTGTGAGCTTGACGGCACACGGTGGGAGGTGACGGCTAACCGAACGGACTCGCAGACTGGTCCCTTACGGAGCGGACCCTCAGATCGGTGGGAGACAAAACGGATCCACAGACCGAGCAACTTCACAGACCGAGCACTTGACCGAGCAGGTTCACAGATGGGTTGCAGTGGCTGATCTGGCGGCTGAGCTGGCTGCTGAGCCGGCTGCTGATCTGGCTGCTGAGCCGGCTGCTGAGCTGGCTGCTGATCTGACAGCTGAGCTGGCTGCTGAGCTGAGCTGGCTGTGCTGGCTGCTGATCTGGCTGCTGAGCTGGCTGCTCAGCCGGCTGCTGATCTGGCTGCTGATCTGGCAGCTGAGCTGGCTGCTGATCTGGCTGCTGAGCTGAGCTGGCTGTGCTGACTGCCGAGTGTCGATAGGTGTCAGGTTTTGTAATCGGTGTCAGGTTTTGTCGACAGAATATACCCGTATCGAGCTCAGTGGCTGCACCAGGGGCTCTGTAGGGATCCCGTGACGGTCCAGCCGGTTAGTCCAGTCCAGTTATATATAGTGGGTGGGCAGAGGTTTGGTGGCTAGTTAAAGCTGCAGTTTTTTACTTTTGAGCCCGCATAGCCACGAGTGATCTGCATCTTGCATCAACATTATTCAAGCTGGCCTTAGTTGCGTGTTGATCTAAACAGCTCCTTCCGTTGATTCTTATCTGGACATACATTTGCAACAACACAAATCAAACGAAATAATACCACACATTCAATCAAGAGTAGCATGTCATGCGAGTAGGTAACACAAAACATACGATGATAACAATTTGACTCCTATTTATTCTCATCGCCACTTGATCAGGGTACCGCGAGTCACGGACCGTGTTTTCCGTCACAAGATGCTTTATATGCGAGTCAGCGAGTGTAGTCGGCGTGCTTTATCCCAAGCATCGGGGACACGAAACAATCGCTGAAAAGACGGGTCGCGATCAATCCTTGGCCCGCTTTATACCCGACGCCTGCGTACCCATGCGTATTGCGTACCCGTGTTTCAGGGATCTGAGAGTACCGTAACCCGTTTAGAGGGTCGTAGTGTCTTAGCTCCGGGAGTAGCAAGGAGTTAAAACACAAGGCAAAGTGGGACTCAACGCGGTAGTCTCGACTCCATGGCAGAGTGTAACTCGCGTTTCCGGAGTAAAAACTTATATCTGTGTACGATTGTTGTCTTTTTTGCAGACCACTCAATATTTATTAAGTTCTTCTGAATTATCTCTGTGTGGGTATTATGTATGTATATATATAATATATATATATATATATATATATATATATATATATATATATATATATATATATATATATATATATATATATATATATATATCGGCGTTAGCTGGAAACAAGGTCAAAAACATCTGTATGAGCCTATAAATATAACACATCGGCAGCCTATATGAGCTGGCGTATATTCGTGAGCTGGGCAGGTTTGCAGGAACGGGTGGGTAACATATGCTCATGTCATGTGTCAAAACTGTGACAGGCCAATCGTGTGTGATTCGCCGCCTCTGGGGAGGTGGGGAGGGGAGGGGAGGGGATCGTTGACCCGCCCCGCCCCTCCATTAGAGGGAGCGATCAGCTGGGTGGGGCGTGGCCACTTCCTGTCCACGGGCACCTCCCATGGAGCAACACACTCAATAAAGCCGCGCCCGTACAGTTCAGAGTCAAACATGTTTTGTTTTACAGGCAAGTAGCAACAGAAGAGGATAAGCGGACAAGCAAGGAGCTTACTAAGTCCTTGTGCGCCATTACAGGCAACAATATATACAATAATTGGAGTAATAAAACTAGAGGCAAGCCAGCGCTGATAGGCTTTGACTTTGGTTCCAAAATAAGAGGGCTTGCATACTCCATTCCAGAGTTATCCGAAACAATCCAATATAAAGAGTAGCATGACTGTCTCGATGTTTGTCCAATACCTACACCCAGGACAAGTAGGTAAGTCAGAATAATCGGCGAAGACCATTTTTGGGCCAATTAAATACATGGTTTGATAAAAGCAAAACAAAGGAAACTAGAAACCAATAGGTACTAGCCGGAAGTTCCAATAAAAAGTCCCATTATATTATTTCGGTTAGGGGTAAGGCAAGTAATGATTTATCGATCATCGCTTCCAGTCAACGGTTATTTCCCACAGTATCATTACATGGAAATTAGCTGAATTACTAAAATTACTCGGGAGTAGTCGTAACTCAATCCAATTTCTGGAAACAGCAAATGCTTTACCTAACAGTCGCCTCCTCCCTCCCTCTCCCGCCCTCCCCCGCTCTCCTCCATCTTTCCCTCTGTCTACTCTCCCTCTCATAATTTCAGCGTTATTGGCACAAGAGAAGCCCGCGAGCACGCCACATTACTACGTGTTTCCACAGCGCTGGAGCCCTAGATCGACAAGCAAAGAGCCCATCATAGGGCCTGCAGGCTCGTCCACAGATTCATTTGAGCGTGTTTTGTAGGTTGGCGCAGTGCCGATCGACCGCTAACTCTGCCGTCAGACCAGACCACACCAGACCACACCAGACCACACCAGACCACACCAGACCACACCAGACCACACCAGACCACACCAGACCACAACCAAACCATACCAGACCACCACCAGCCACACCAGACCACCACCAGACCACACCAGACCACACCAGACCACACCAGACCACACCAGACCACACCAAACCACACCAGACCATACCAGACCACACCAGACCACACCAGACTACACCAGACCACACCAGACCGTACCAGATAAGACCAGATCGTACGAGATAAGACCAGACCTGACCAGACCACAGCAAACCAGACCAGACGACTTTGCTAAGCGTGCCTCTGTCAGGCGTTTCTGACAGATGACGTCATGTGACGTGATACATATCTGTCTGCCTGCTCTCCTCTGAGGTTCGACTGTGCCGGGACCGAGATTCGCCATTGGATTGGCTCTTATCAGCGGCTATATTTCGCTGTCGGACAGTTGGCGTCGGCCGGCTATTGTGTCACGATGCCAACAGAATGGAGCACTGTGTTATACATCACTGATCAAAGTCAGATCGGCGAGTATTTACTGCTGTCTGAAGATTTCTCCGTTGGATCCTTCAGAAAGTATGTTTCGGGGCGATATTGGGTAGCGGGCCTTCGAGCGATGAAGAGTGAAGGCAATGTCCTCAACTTTATATTTCCGTGTGACATACGTGAGCCAAGTCATAGCCTTCTCAAATAAGCATTGTTCTGTTTAAACAAATATGGAGCGCTTCACAACATACGGGACACTGACCCTCCCTCCTGGCATACGAGGTCGCTGAGGCTCGGATGCGAGTCTGTGGTCATATAAAAATAAACCATTAACAACAGCGGAACAGAGAGCCGGGGGAGGGGGTACTCGGTTTTCACAACGCGGGATGAACGCCCTAGTGATGGTGCTAGCGCGCATGATTTAAGGCTTGAGCGCCCCGTGCAGTGGGCGCGTGGTTTTCGCTTGCGCGGCTTTTTGGCACAACGAACGCCGTCATGGATGTCATGGAACGTCGACCCAAATCATACCGGAACACGGGCTCTGGACTACCGGGTTCAATTGGAGGCACCGGGTGCGTTTGATGCCGGCGCGGTACGAGCCATTTTCACCGTAATAAGCCCAGAGCAGCTGGAACAAATGGCACCGAGGGAAACCGGAAACGGTTCGTGCAAATAACGATGTCCTCTCATGTTACGCTAACATGTTTGAGTGCACCCGGCGCACGGATGATTTCATATAATTTACTATTTAGAGAAATCGCGTAATTAACAATTATGGATGACATTTCTAGTAGTTTTCTACGGTGCCTTTTCTGACTGTTTTGGTCAAGGCGACCGCTCACTAAGCCAGACCAGCAGTGCTAGCTTAACAGGTGCAGTGTGCACCGACCCTCGTCTGGCCTGGCGCCGACCCTCGTCTGGCCGGGCTAGACACGGGGGCTGAAGCGCTCTGTTTAGACCCACGATTACTAACTACAACGATCACGGGAGCATAGGCAAGGCTCCCGCCCGAAAGATGACAGTTCGGAGCCGTATAACCATGGCAGTTACGGCACCCGTGAGTTCCAATCCTCATCATCAACATCATCATCATCATCATTATCATCATCATAATCATCATCACCATCACCATCATCAAATCCATAAGAAGATGACATATAGCATACGACACACATCGAATGATCCTCACTAGAATGCATTTCAAGCCGGCGCATAGCTAAATTCAGCCACATCTAGGTCGACACTTGAGCCAAGCTCGGCTGTCATTCTCACAGAAAGCCACCATTGCGGGCGTTTCGAAAGTCAGTCTGAGGTCGCGCGCGTCTCGACCGTATCTCCTCACCAAGTGAGCATCCAGCCGTGACGGACAGTCGAATTCTACCGAAGTTCAGCTAAGAGTCTGCCAACATTCTACCGAAATTCGGTTAAATTTCTAACTAAAGCCTATCGAAATTCTACCAAACTTCTGCCCTAAACTATGCCAAAATTCCGCCCGATTCCACCGAAATTCCTCAACCTCGGCGACATTCTATCTCAGCCGTTCCCGATGTAAATACGAGGCACGTGCTGGAGCACGTACGGAGCTGGCGTGGCGCCGTCAGCAGGAGGCGGCAGTTCCGACGCACGCCGTGCTGACGTCAGCAGCGGCGGCGGAGCTGCCTCCCTGGCACGCGCGGAGCCAGCTGTCCCTGTCATCAGTTACCCTCCTCGCCCCACCATTACCCGCACGGCTGCCAGAGCCGCCAACTCGCGCCCGTCCCAATCTCACAGACAGGAGGTGACACTCTGTGCGTTTTCTATGCGTTTTATATGCGTTTTCTATGTGTTTTATATGCGCTGTGCGTGTGCGTTTTCTAGACGATGGATTGGTTCGAGATAATGTGCTCGATAGAATATGCTAATCGCCAATTGGGAAGATGGACAGTTTCAGTCCGAGTGTTTGACTCCTTTCCAAGGCGCCACGAAATGGTGTCAGGAGTCATTACCATTCAGCTGCTGTTGCGGCATGTTTTGTATTTTGCTTGCTGCGCACGGCAGTATTTTGGTGTTAACCTTGGCACAGGGTTGGCTGTGACATGACTTACATCAAATGTAATGTTCAACAGGAGCACACATAACAAAAGACCGGGGTTAAAGGCTCGCCATTGGCCTCGAGGTTAGTGAGCGGCACGGCAGCTTTCCACCTGTCTATGCGCTGCTGTGTTGTTTCGAGCGAATCAGGAGGTCACACCCCTCTCTGCCCACGTGAGGTGCACCACAACGCAGCTCTTGGAACGGGAGGAGGGGACGAACGAGAACATTGCGACATTCTCTTCTCTATTGTTCACAGACGCGATTCATTACCCGGCTACTTCATTTCAGTTATGGTCCAGCCTTTCCCCTGTCTGCGGCCGACTGTCCAGTGGTTAACCATCACATTCTCTTTAGACCATCAATCACTCGCCATCCCATCCCAGTCCCACACAGCTCTCCGTGTCCACACAGCTTACCGTGTCCACAGCTTACCGTGACCACACAGCTTACCGTGTCCACATATCTTACCGTGTCCCCACAGCTTACCGTGTCCCCACAGCTTACCGTGTCCACAGATTACCGTGTCTACACAGCTTACCGTGTCCACACAGCTTACCGTGTCCACACAGCTCACCGTGGCCACACAGCTTACCGTGTCCAACTGTCCACAGCTTACCGTGTACACAGCTCACCGTATCCACAGCTCACCGTGCTCACACAGCTTACCGTGTCCACACAGCTTACCGTGTCCACTGTCCACACAGCTTACCGTGTCCACACGCTCACCGTGTCCACACAGGCTTACCGTGTCCACACAGCTACGTTCCACTGTCACACAGCTTACCCGTGTCACACAGTTACCATGTCCACACAGCTCCGTGTCCACACAAAAGCTCACCGTGTCCACACAGCTTACCATGTCCACACAAGCTTACCGGTCCACACAGCCTTTACCGTGTCCACAGCTACCATGTCACCACAGCTACCGTGTCCACACAGCTTACCGTGTTCCACTTCCACACAGCTTACCGTGTCCACACAGACTTACCATCGTCAACACAGCTCACCGTGTCCACACAGCTCACCGTGTCCACACAGCTTACCATGTCCAACACAAGCTCCACCGTGTCACCACAGCTCACCATGTCCACACAGCTTACCATGTCCCACACAGCTTACCCGTGTCCACACAAGCTTCCGTGTCCACAGCTTACCAGTCCACACAGCTCACCGTGTCCACACAGCTGACCATGTCCACACAGCTTACCGCTGTCCACCACAGCCTACGCTGTCCACAGCTTTACCATGTCCACACAGACTTACCAGTGTCCACACGCTTACCATTACTATTGCGTTCCAAAAAAGCGTTCCGCTGGGATCGGAGACAACAGCACGTGAAAGGAATATACCACCTTGGGAAAGTAATGGTTGCAATGATGGTATTAGTGCCCAGATGAGTGGCGCCTATCTACATCATTCCACATACTTTTTCAATACGGCATATTCCTTGAAATGCTGTGCCGTGGCAACCCATGGGACGCTTATTTTGGAACCAATAGTACAAACAGCTACCGTGTCCACACAGCTTACCGTGTCCACACAGCTCACAGTGTCCACATAGCTCACAGTGGCCACGGGCTCGCATGCCGGTCCGCAACTCATGTGTGCGCGGGGCGGTGGACGAGGCCTGTTTTCACCTGAACATTTCTCACCGCCATGTTTATAACGGCAGCCTAACAGACGCTAAGTGACGTCTATCAGATGCAAAATTTACAGCAGTCACGGAGCTCGGCGAGCTGGGCCAGTTGTCAGTGCATCACTGCAGCAAAGGCCGCATCAAACCACGGAGCACATCACATATCACATCACACCCATCATACCACATACATCACACAAAACACCACATATCACACCACACATCACACCACATATCACACCACACATCACACCACACATCACACCACACATCACACCACACATCACACCACACATCACACCAACATCACACCACACTCCACAAAACACCATCACAACGACAGTGCATCATAGCCCAACCAACATTCGTGCACCCGAACCGCAACGCACCATATATTCTACACCTATAACAGTAGGACCACCCAGGATATGTGACCCCACAGTCACAGTCTAGACACTATGATCAGCCACCCACTACACACCATATCAGACCAACGAGCATCATGACCACCTACACGGATCTCCACGCCTCTCCATCACCACACAACCATATCACACTCATATCATCACTACCGACACTTACATTATACTAGGCTCCCAGCCATGACTACTCATCCTACATCCACACCACAATCACACCACATCAATCCACTCACACATCCACGACCACACATCAGACACCCACATCACTACCACACATCACACCACCACATCCACTTACCTCACACATTGACTCAACACCACAACAGTCACACATCCCCACCATCATATCGACACACACAACAATCACACCACACATCACACCTACGTCACACCACACGCACTACAGCCAACGTTGCACTAACTTCACCACCACACATCCACACCACACATTCACACCGCACGACATCACCCCACCACATCACACCACTCACACAAACAATCACTCAACACATCACAACACATCACACAACACATCACACAACACATCACACAACACATCACACAACACATCGCATCACATCACCCATCACACATCACACCACACCACACATCACACATCACACCACACCACACATCACACCACACATTATATAAAACCACAAATCACATCACATCACCCATCACACCACACCACACCATACACCACACACATCACACACGTCAGACACCACACACATCACACACGTCAGACACCACAAACATCACACACGTCAGTCACCACACCTCCGTCCGTATGTTTCCGGCGGATGTAAGACTGGCAGATGGCATGGCTGGGTTCTGCGCTGCTCTCTGCTCTCTGCTCTGCTCTCTGGCTACGACTGAGTGTCGCAATGTTTGGATAAACGGCAAAACGCAGCCGCTTCCGACAGGCTGAGAGGGAACAACACAACAGAGCAGATCCCACCACAGATCTGCCAGACGGCCGCGTCGGAAACCCAGCTGTGGCCTGTCGGGGGGCGGAGACGGACTGAGAAGCGGATACTGGAGATGTTCAGCGAAAAACAAATGGATTATTATCCATACTATCGGGATATTAGTCGCCCACATGCAAAACGCATGTCCACTTTTTATATCCGGATGACGTAAATAGCGTGCTGATGTAAATATGACGCATGTCCGGATTATAGAACTGGCAGATAATGTTGTATAACATATGCTATGCATAACTTCTAGTGTATGTTTTTCAGTTTCAGTTTTCAGTTGCTCACAAAAAGATGAGCACATGTCAGGACATGTGACCTTTACAGACAGAGGAGCGGCTGTATTCTACAGGACATCGCAGATCCTGGCTGGCATGATGTCACCCTCCTCTGTCACAGCTGCGGGGTCCCGTCCCGTCCCGACCCCCGTCCCGTCCCGTCCCGTCCCGTCCCGTCCCGTCCCGTCCCGTCCCGTCCCGTCCCGTGTCACGTCACGTCCAGGCACAGATGTCCGATACTGTCACTGGGCCCAGGCGGAGATGTCTGGGCTAGGATCCAACACAGGAACTCCTCGGAACTGCTCCAATACCAAGTGATAAATTACCAAACTAATCTGAGGTGCTGGCTAAACGGAATCAGCAGCGACCACATTCGAACTATGCTTGTGAAATCCAACCTTAAATGGAATGTTATTAATGATACGCCAAAATGATCTTATCTAGGAACATACATATCCTATAATTACCTGTCTGTTCACGAATAAAATTCTGACGTGAAAGTACAACAGTGGCTTATACAATGTCACTGTTGTGATGAACGGTGACATAACAAACATAACGTTACCAGTTGTAATGTTCTTCTGTTCATGCATACCTGCGGCTGCGACCTATCGAATTATTAACTGTGCACTGCAGGTGTTTGCCAGCATGCCGCCAAAGCTGCTGTCTCCGCCCACCGCCCACCGCCCGCCGCCCACCGCCCGCCGCCCGCCGCCCACCGCCCACCGCCCGCCGCCCGCCGCCCGCCGCCCGCCGCCCGCCGCCCGCCGCCCACCGCCGGCCGTTACCGTCACGGAGGCGATGATGACACCCACACCGCACATCAGAGGCAGCGTCACACGGTCTGTCCGCCACCACTGTCACGGGCCCGGTCACGTGACCCGGCACCGTGACGGAGACGGCGGTCACGTGACCCGTGCCGGTGCCAGCTGCCGGAGGAGGGCGGGGTTTGTTTTTCGGCTGGCCGCGGTGCGGACAGTCCCCGTTTCGTGTGTCGCCGACCAGTGTGTATGTGCTGTGTAATGTATACAGTGTCGCCCCAGCGGGGCAGCCGCCGCAACCGGGGGCCTTTTTCAGACCCGCAAGTATCCATTTGCACGGAGAATTATGCAAAGTGAAACCTCTCCTGTCACGGCCGGCGACCCTGCGTCAGATGGATCATTTCAGACGGCCGAGGTCGAAAGTAGACTAATTATTTTCTATAATGTGTGTAGGTGTATAAGTTGGCCGTATTCCAAATTAGTTGTCAAAACTGTCATGGTGGATTACACTTTTTATGTCTGTCTTGTAATTAAAAAAGATGTTACAAGATGCAGTGATTTGTCATCGAAATCAATGGATACATAAATCACATACACAGTGATGTAGTGAAGACTTATTCCGAACATGTCCATTGTCCCTTCTACAGATAGCAAATCAAGCAGACCGACCAAAGAATAGATTCAACTTATTGAAGAAATTAGAAGCAGCTTGTCAGGAAACTATATTATAAATCACTTTTTATTATGAGAGTTCTTTTGAATTTGTCAGGGCTTTTCTCAATTTGTCCCTTTCCATGCAAATATTCTGATCTGTCAAGATAAGCTGATGGTCGAAGCGGAAAGAAACAACATCCATGACCGATAACAAAAAAAAAAACGCTTTCCAAGGACTCACCCCCCATCTAGTGTTTAAGCCCGCACCCCGCTGGGAGGGGAGGGGGGCGATGGTGGCAAAATCTGCCACCTTGTCGGATTTTCTCACAGACTTCAAAACTAAGATAGATATAGACATGAAAGTTTTGGTATCTTATTCTGCATCTAGTTGACTTCCGCTAGCAAAATTAGGTCAAAATCAGTTAAGGAATTGGGGAGATAATGACGTTTTAGTGACGTCATGTGATGCATTTTTTGGGGAAAAAACGAGAAATGTTTTAACAATCGTAGAAAACCGCATTTGACGCAAATGACAAATACAAAATGTCAAAAGATAACGGAATTTGTATCTTTCAAAATGTATATCTCGGATTTTCACACAATTGAATTACCCCCCCCACAAAAAAATCGTGAAATTTCAAAAAAAATCAAAGGTATTACAAACGGGATATATATTGAAGAACGAAGGATATAGGATACCCAAACCACATGTTAAATAAATGTCCTTTTTGACACTTATGGCTCCCTAAGTAGGTACGCGTAACTCTAGACGTCATTTGGTAAAGATACCTTTTTAGGGCTTTACATGACTAACCCCAGACAAATAATTGTCAATACTGCATTTCTGAGGAAAAAACTGGTCTAGAGAAATGCATTTTCTATTTATTGAAATTCATTTCAAATTTTGACCTATGTGACCTGACCTTGACATAAACTTCATCTAATGGCCAATATATGGGGTCAGGTTGTGACATTGGTTACCAGGCACTGTCGAGTTATAAATGCAAAATAACCCATAAAACATGTGTCGCATGACTTTCGTAGACCTCTTACCAATGCCTACTGATCTTTTGTGGCCTGACCTTGATCATGATATTTACTTACAATTTCACTTTTGCTTATGTGGGAGATGTATGATTCATTTGAGAGTAGGTACTGCGCGGTAATAGTTGCAATCTAAGGGGTTTGAATTGAAATCGATGATTCGAGCCCACCAACACAAATATCTCGATTTTAACATTTTACCTGACCGTGACCTGACATGTAAACTTATTTGGAAAATGTCTCGTATGCTTTACTCTTTAGATGCTTTTCATTAAGAGAGCTTTCCATAGCCGCCTTCAACGTCTCGCTGCGGTTATTGGTTTGAGAGATAACGAAGGGACATAATCTACCCCCAGCCCGGGGCGTGTTCGGCTGAATACCCCAGCGCGCTAGGGTATGGGGTATGGCGCCCCAGGGCCCAGCCCCGCTGCAGGGGGCGAAGGTTAAGTGTCAACTGCTGCATGCAGTTAAAATTCAAACGACATCAAACGGCTGAAACAAGTCTTACGCAGCTGCAGAAAACGCATGCTGGTGCTTGCTGGTGCCTATTCAAATACAATGGTAAATTTCAGCAGTTTGTTGTTCCCTCCCTCATCGTCGTGAACCGCACAGTTGTCTGCTGTTGTCAACCTCCATTCAATGTATTTGAATAGGCACCCGCATCTACTTCGAGCAGCTGCGCGAAGACTGTGCTCCTTCAGCCTTTAGGAAGTGGTAACTTGATTAATAAGAAGGTCACATCGATAACTGGGTGAGTCGGTAGCGGCCTTTTAATATACTGGGTCCTACCTGACCTGACCGGCGGGACCCCATGGGTGGCAACTGGCAATAGTAACCTACGACTACGCTTGATTAGTACTGGTAGTGTGTAACTGTAAGACACGAGGGTTTGTTTATAACTTGAAGCCTTGTGCAACAGCTGTACCGTGTAGGGGCTTTCTACTTAAAGTTAATATGTTACGTACCGATTCTTATAAGTTATATCTGTTGTTTATGTTGTATGTTAAAATTGTATTAAAATTGTATTAAAATTGTATTAAAATTATATATGCTGTTATTTATACATATTTAGAAATTGTATATTATCACAAAGGGAGAATACTTATATAGGGGAAATTTATGCGTTTGGCCGGACTTCTTTTGAACTGAGACTCTGCGCTTCCAGCACACAACGTTCTGTATAACTCTTGAGGGCAGAAGAAGACGGCGGGCCGCCGAGGGCTTTGCTTTGTCAACCGTGTGTGTCGCTCGTTATCCGTCAAAAGCCATCAGGATTCAGGACGGACAAAGCACAACCATTGCTTTCAACACTGTTTCATTAATTCCTTAATTATCCATCGTTCTTCTGTGCAAAGCGAGCGAGCATTTCAAGCAGCTCTATGCAAACTACACAACAACAAACCCATTGCGGAGGCCCCCTCCTCGTCGAACTTACCTCGTTCGGTCTGAACACGTTCCGGCGGCTCTTGCCACCACGGCGAACACACGCGGCTGTCGGCCGCCCACCACAGCCCACTGTCCCTCGTGTCTCTCGTGTATCTCTCTCGCACAGAACCCACGACGCTCTCTTTCGACCCACACCGGCCGACTGAACCCGGCTCTTCTGCGGCGCCGGCGACGGTCCAACGCCGCCTGCCGCCGCCAGGGGCGCTACGATCGCCCTCCGCCGGCCGGCCGGTGAGGAGAGCGAGCTGGGCCGGCTGGCGGTCGAGGAGAGCGAGCTGTGTTGCCATCTCTTCGTTCATTTGCATGCTGATGCAGCGCTGGGTGATTGGGCGGGTGTCGAGCGGAGCTGGGTGGGTGTCGAGCGGCGCAGAGCGACAACTCAGCTGCTGAGACGGGACGAGACGGGACCTGAGCTGGGACGAGACGGGAACTGAGCTGGGACGAGACAGGAACTGAGCTGGGACGAGACGGGAACTGAGCTGGGACGAGACGGGACCTAAGCTGGGACGAGACGGGAACTGAGCTGGGACGAGACGGGAACTGAGCTGGGACGAGACGGGACCTGAGCTGGGACGAGACGGGACCTGAGCTGGGAAGAGATGGGAACTGAGCTGGGACGAGACGGGATCTGAGCTGAGACGAGACGGGACCTGAGCTGGGACGAGACGGGGAGCTGGGACGAGACGGGACGAGACGGGAACTGAGCTGAGACGAGACGGGACCTGAGCTGGGATGAGACGGGACCTGAGCTGGGAAGAGACAGGACCTGAGCCCGACAGAGGGGTTGTACGGGACAGGAGTCGTTCTCTCACGCCAAGCTTCCACTGGAGTAGCGGTTGACTTGTAAAAAGAGCGAGATATCTTCGAGTAAACGAGATATGTGAGGTGAGGTGAGCGGATCTCAGCCACACTCTCAGCCCTGTGAACGAACGTGTCTGCAGCGTGGTTGCGAAACCACTCGCCTGCGGTGCGCCGCGAAAGGTCATCAACTTACCCTCAGGGCTCATAAGCGAGCTCGGAGGTCAGTAACACCCGGTCGGACGGGTCGAGTCCGACATGGAACCCAATCACGACCGGCGCCTTGACAGGATTGATGTACGTCGCTGTCAATGCCCAGCAATATTACTTGTGACTCGCAGATAACCAATGAATAAATGCATGAGCAATGTCTCCGAAATTCCCATTATTGTCCCTCGCCCTTTGCCAGGTACTAAAAGCAGGCCCCAAACGTGCCGAGTCATCGGCTTTGGTCGGTGGAAATAATATCTTTTCTTCCCTCAGTGGGACGAGATGGGAGCATCGAGTCGGATTACACAAGATAAATGACGACAGCAGACGGGGACGGTTTATGAGATGTGCCGCACTTTTATAAGGAACGAGAGGATTTCGACCCTGAGAGAAAAAGTAAAACTCTGTCTGTCTTCAACTATAATGCGAAGTAGCATATTGCTTATATGATTGCACTGTGAACGTTGGCACACTGCGGTTTTTTACCATATGAGAGACCAGATGCAAGTGTCTAAAAGCTATCAACAATCGGTTGAAGAGAGACTCTCTAACCATCTTAAATGCAGAGCATCCAACCACTGGAACAACCGTCGCTTCTCTCATTTACACGTCTCTCTGCTGAACGCTCTGTCTAGCGGAGAGAACACATCCCCTGCCTCAGACAAGTTCTCAGTCACACAGTCACATCCCCTCCTCAGACAGTTCACAGTGACACACAGTCACACGTCTCTCTGCTGAACTCTGTCGGCGGAGAGGAACACATCCCCTCTCAGACAGTTCACAGTGACACACAGTCACACGTCCTCTCTGCTCGTAACGCCTGTCTAGCGGATGAGAACACACCCCCCTTCCCAGACCCATCTCAGTACAACAGTCACATTCCCCTCCTCAGACAGTCACAGTGATTCACGACTATTCACACGCCTCTGCTTGAAACCGCTCTGTCTAGCCGGACGAGAGCTGGAGAACACCCCCCCTCGACACAGTTCTCATTCTCACGTTGCTCTCTGCTGAACGCTTTTTTCTGTCTAGCGGAGAGAAACACATTCCGCCTCCTCAGACAGTTCACAGTGACACTCACAGTCACAGTCTCTCTGACTGAACGCTCTGGTCTAGCGGAACGGAGGAACCACATCCCCCTCCTCAACAATTCTCAGTCACTACAGTTCACCATCCGCCTTCCCTCAGACAGTTCACAGTACACACAGTCACACGTCTCTCTGTCGGAACGCTCTGGTTCTACGGAGAGAAACACGATCCCAACCTCAGACAGGTCTCATTCCACACAGTCAACCCTCCTTTCAGACAGTTCACTATGTTTACACTCACAGTCTCACAACGTCTTCTCTGTCTGAACGTTTCTTGTCTAGCGGAGAGAACACTCATCCACCTTGCCTCAGACCAGTTCTCCAGTCACGCACAGCTCCGCCCGATACGAGAAAACCACCAAAGACCCACCTTCCAGGACAAGTTCTCAGTACGCACAGCTCCGCCCGATAGTAGAGAAGAATCACATCCACCACCTCTGACAGTTTTCAGCACACACAGCTCCAACTGATATGGAACACCACAGTGGCCGTAGCCAGGATCGGCCAGGGGGGGGCAAATGGGATCAGGGGGGCCCTTTGTAGTTCAATGGCGGCCTGGGGGCCACCTAACTAAAATAGTACAGTGTGTTGTACAACAACGACACATAAGTTTTTGACGATTTTTTTTGGGGGGTTAGGGGTTAAAATTACAAAATTATGCAAATCTGAGACAAGAATTTAAAAAAGCTTGTCATTTGCGTTCTTTTGGTGTTTTTTTCAAGTTGCTCAAAACCCCGAATTTCTACGATTTTTCAAACATTTATAATTTTCCACTCCGAAAATGACACCACCCACGAGCATGAGTCACTTAAGCGTCGTTTTTCTCCCAAAGCACATAACCATTTTCATTGCAATTTGTGGGGATAAGACGAAAAGCAACGAACACCAATTTGGGCAAATAAGCTATACCAAACTTGAAATATTTTTTAAGGCTCAAGAACTGCAACTTTGTAAATAACATGCGCGCCGTAGTCGGCGCGAAATTTTGAGTCTGCCCTGGAATGGCATTTCTTATCAATTGCGTCCACAGTTGCTTATGGTGCGGACTTCTAAACATGTTTTGTGTGCGATATAAATTTGCTGTAAAAAGTGGTTAAGTTTAAAGTGAGATTTGCTAAATTCATTATAGGAAATATAGGAAAAATACAGCACAACCCATATACTGCGCAAAGAACGGCACGATTTTTAACCTACATGTATGATACAATTTGTAAGTTTAAATTGCCCGCCGAGCGGAACGGCGCATTTTTTTTTTCACTGGACAGTGCATTTCTGACTGTTGAAAGGCCCAGAGTCCCTTAATTGTCTAGGGGCCCCCTTCGACCTTCTGCACGCCTTCCGTTGCATTTCTCGTCTTTAAACGTGGCTGAATGATCAAAGGCGTACCAGGATTTCGCACAGGTAAGTACCAGTGGTTGTGAGATGTGGGCCCCTGGGCACATACATGCCCCCCCGATGGACACAGACCCCTACATTATTCAAGCTCCGCTATAGGGGCACAAATTTTACACTACCTCTATTCCGGGCCTGTAATCACTGCAGTCTGAAGCAAGAACCCTCCTACAGGCTGGCCAAGCTTCTCAGGCCGACAAAGGACCTCTTCAAGCTGGATAGAGGCCCCCTCAGGCCAAATGAGGCCCCCGGAAAGACAGAGTGTCTCCTCAGGGCCTAACTATGGCCGCCTCTAAGGCTGTGATCGAGGATCCCCATAAGCCATTAGAGGGCCCCTCAGGCGACAGAGAGGGCCCCCTCCTGCGGAATTTAATGGAGGACTATTCCATTACCGACAGAGGCCCGCTTCAGCTGGACCCCAAGCCGTTAGCGAGGCCCATCAACGCCCTCCATGCCGACTGTGGCCCCCTTACGTGCCGACCAAAAGGCCACCCTTAAGTATCGAGGGCTCACTCAGGAAGTCATACTCTCACTGCCAAGCATAAGGGCCAGAGGACCCCTTTATGACTTTTGGGTCCTTAGGCCTACTGATGACCCCCTTCAGGCCGACTGAGGACCCCTGAGGCTGAAATAGGGGCCCTTTCAGCCTTCAGGAGGGCCTATTGGGTGGAAAGGGGCCCTCAAGCTATCGAGTGACCCCTCAGGAACCACCAGAGAGCCCCTCATCCCAACATAGGGGACCCTTCATATAGAAAGAAGGCACCACATTCAAACAGAGAGCTCCTTCAGACCAAAAGACCGGTCCCCTTCAGACCGATAGACGGGTACGCTCAGCCGATCAAGCGCACCCCTCAGGCCGATCAAGGGCCCCCTCCGGCCTACTGAGGGCCCCTCAGATCCGACAGAGGGTCCTCAGACCGACAGAGGTCCCTCAGACGACAGAGGCCCCCTCAGGTAGTCAGAGGGGGCCCCTGCAAATACCAACCACAGAGGACCCCTTGCAAACGACCAGAGGCCACCAGAGAGGACCATCAGAACCATTTGACCAGATTGATACTGATGGGGCCCCCTCAGGACCGACAGAGGGCCCCCTCAGACCCTGATTAGAGGGTTCCCTCAGACCGGAAGAGGCCCTCATTCCGACCTGAGGCTCCCCTCAGGCCGACCCGAAGGCCTCCCAAAGCGCCCCGACCGAGGGCCCCTCAGGGCGCCGATCGAGGCTCCCTTCCGGCCGACCTGAGGGCCGCCCCAGCAACAGAGGGTTTTTGGTTGTCACCGTAGGACGTTTGTCGGGTGATATGGCGGCGGGCGCGGCCTGACACCATCCAAAACATGGGGCCTTCTCGGCCCAGGCCCGCGCTCGGCCCGCTCAGAGGGCGTCCCGCCAGGGCCCAGGGGCTTTGAGTCGTGGGGCATTGGCCCCCTTCTGCCCCTGGCTACCCCACTACAACACATCAGTCATCACCACCTCAGACAATTCACAGTCACGCACAGCTCCGCCTGACAGAGAGAACACATCCCCTCCTCTGTCAGCTCACAGTCACACACAGTCACGCAGACCATCAGCTCCGAAGCACCGTCCCACTGCGCCCTACAGACCGTCACGGCGCTGCACTAGTGGAGTAGTACAGTCCCGTCACAGCCGTCACAGCACTGTCCCGTCACAGTCGCCCACCCTCCCTGGGTGCCTGGGAGACCTGCCCAGCCCGGCACCAGGCACCGCACACTCCAATTTAACGCCAGCGGCTATCATCCGCCAGCGCACCGCAAAGTGGGTTAATCCAAAGACACACCGATTACTTATCTGATGGCTGCACGCAGGCTGGAAACTGTGCTTCCGGCGTCTACAATATGGAGTCGGGAGTCGGCAGAGAGTCATACTCGTCAGTGACGTCACATTCATGTGGCCGCAACGGCAGCTTCATCCTCCCTCCCTTCGTCCCCTGACTGCATGTCTTCACCGCATGGCTGGTTGTGTCTCCCGACTGCCGCTGGCTGCAGGGGTGGAGGCCGCTGGCTGCAGGGGTGGAGGCCGCCGCGGGTGGCAGCAGCGGTGGCAGTGGAGGGTAAGATCGATTGAGATCGGCCCGGCTTCCGCCCCGCGACGCTCACTGACATCATTCGGCCCGACGTCACCCCAGTCGGTCGCCATTCCACGTCGCCATTCCACCGCCCCAGTCGGTCGCCGTCCCGCCGCCCCAGCTGGTCACCCTCATCAGTCGTCCGTCGGACCGACTCGAGATGGGGTTCTTTGAAGTCGGGCCTGGTTAGCTGCTGTCGACACATCGTCGGACATAAAATAACCTGTGTTGCTGTAGGTGTCCTTTCTGTCTTCGATATACATATATGCAGTGGTGGACAACTTCCGTTACTCCATTACTCGTTACCAAATATTTTTGTAAGTAACGGAGTGACGATCTTGTTACTTTTCAAAACAGGTAACAGACAAGTACCTAACTTTCGTTACCTTATAATTAAGTCCGTTAATCCGTTACTCTCTTAGTTTTGTGTTGAGATAGGTATTGGGTCGGTGTGAAAAGAACGGACATCAATAGCTGGGGAAAATATAAGTAGCATATACAACCGATCACTTACCGAACTAATCTTATCTTAGGTCATCTTAGTTTAGTGACCTCGGCTGACCTGTGTAAGATCATGACCCCAGTGGAACCTTGTATGTAAAATTGATGCAAATTTTAAATCAGCGTCACAAACTGACTTAGAAACTCCCATAGACCAAAAAAGTCATCTCAGGTCATCAGAGGTCAGTGACTTTGGGTGAACTCTGAAATGGTCAACCGAGGTCATCATCTCAGTGGAAGCCATAAATGTCACATGTTAAATCTTCCTCCTGTTAACACTTCAGCATATGTTCCTGAACTAAAGACTCGGAAAGTGTGCACAAGAAACAAGCATCGATACAACGTACGTCAGTTGCGTCTGACACGACCTTGAGAGGCAATATAATTTTCGGAGTAGGTATACGTGTCACATTGTTTTAAAAAGAGTACTGAACGTTTCATCGCAATCGGTGGATAAATACGCGAGTTATTCCCGATAACAAAATAGGGGGTGAGGTGGCATCCACCTCTGCACTGGCGAGGGTTACGCTAAAGTAGCAGGGTAATGGACTTAAGTAGGATTTGTCACAAAGTAACGGAGTAACAAGTAATGGAACTACATTTTGAGTATCGATGCCCACCACTGCAACATAGGTTTGTAGTTTGTTCCGTGGCCTTTAGGGCTTAGGCAAGAGTTTGTGTTTGTAGCTCTGTGACTTTTAGTAGAGTAGCCTGAGTTAAAACAGGCGATGTACAGGTTCAGCGAATGGCTGCCTTGTCAAGTGGTAATTATTTCAGCCTGCCCTGACATGTGATGACTTCATTGTAAAAAGGCCTTATTCATTCCAGGCGGAACATGTTATTACAACGTCACGTAACGGTTCGCTTACAATGGATGAACAGATTAGATACGATTATAGCAATTAGATACAATTAGATACGATTGGATGGAGTAGAGTGAGGCAACATATTATGCTTTAAACATCAACCGATTAGTCCTATGTCTCTTTCGTATACTGACTGCCTTATCGTCGTCTAGGGTGAGTGGGTAAAGCGAATGGGACATCCTTTTCTTGCGCTGAACTAAACTTGTTGGCCGAGTTTGTGAGGTTGCAGCACATTTTATCTAAGTTCCCTCGTTCCAGTCCGGCAGCGTGTGTTCCTTTGGTGCTTCTTCCGGCCCGCAGAGAGTTTAAGAGTTAGCTGCTGGAGATGATCCTCCTGCATCACCTCACCTAAAAACATGTTTTTTAGCCGCAGGGCCGAGTCCCGGCAGCTTTATCAGAGGCCCTGGGCACGGACCGAGAATACGCGCCGACGATCTGCCGGATAACCACGCGTTATTGGTGTGTTTTCCGCCGAGAGCGGAGTGTGTCCAGCCTCGGTCCAACTGGCCTCGCCAACATAGCCATCATCTGAAGAGTCGAGAGATTCGGCACTGTTCAAACACACGAGAAAATGAAGCCGGGGAATTGACCGGCCAGCCGGACCGCATCCGGCCCCGAGGCGAGATGAGATCGAGAGCCAACAGTGGCTGTTCGGAGCGCAGCGGTAGACGCGGCTATCTCGAGTGAGTGCTGTTAGAGGGCCGTTTGTACGCACCCCGGGCGGGATGGGCTCGGATCAGATTGGATGGAGTCAAACGCCAGCGGGTTTAGACCAAACTGTCCGTGCGGCGTCTTAAGGGATAGGGCTAATGATAACATGGGTCTGACTCACTGACGTTCCAGTGTACTTTTAGAGGTTATATTTCGATATTTGCCACTTAACTCTGATAACTGATGCTTTGAGAAATGTTAAATAGATTGTATATTTGTAGGACTAAAAAAGTATACATTCGAATATAATGTGGTTGCATTCAAAATATTGCACCACATGCCAGCATAGCTCTAAATTATACATTCAAACATTTTACAATGTCCAAGCAATGACATTCAAGTGATCCATAGCGTAGATGTGATTAATCTAAGTGTTTTAGGTTGTAGGACACAAACAAATTGTGCTGCAGCATTGCCATTGTTTCAAGTTTGCATTGCGTTCTTTTTTCTTTTTTTACTAGATCCTAACTCTTATACTTGGTCAAACTGGTGGTTTCAGTATTATTAGTGGCGATAGTCACAGCGATCCGGCCAGTCATCGCGCCCACAAAATGCCGCCTCAACGATACATCACGGCATATGGTCCGCGGGAGCAGAGCACCCGTCAACTCATCACCACCTCTGGGTGATTAATGATCTGATCTGTATGATATGAACTCTCATCACGCTGTGAGCAGTCTGCCAGAACTAATCATCACACGCGACACAACAGCATTGGGATCAGTAGCAGGATCAGCAGGATCGGTAGCAGGATTAACAGGATCGGTATCAGAAGAGCTACAGTGATCCCAGGGACGGGATCAGCGACTGGATGTGGCCATTGGTCAGATCAACACCAGAAGAACGAGCAGCACGAACGGCAGCCGGACAACAGCTGTTGCAACAGCTGCTTATCATCTGACAGCTTCCTTCTTTACCGATTTCAGGTTCAGTCGAACGCTCGCCGCAATGTTTCCCGTAGCGAATCATCTTACGGCTCCTTTTATGATGACGCCCGGTCCAGGGATCACCATCCCCGCTCCCCAGGTCAATACTCCCGCCGGCGCAGCACTCGATCCTCACCTGATGGATCGGGCGACCAGGCAACAGTCGGGCTATTAATCGCCTGCCAGCCCGGAGACCGCTCACTGGCCCGGGCAGGCGGGTCTCTTAATGGCAACTCTGCTACCAGCCAGGCAGGTCTCTTAATGGCAACTCCTGCTTACCTGGGCAGGCAGGTCTCTTAAGTGGCAAGCTCCTGCTACCGGGCCAGGCAGGTCTCTTAATGGCAACTCCGCTACCGGGCAGGCAGCTATCTTAATGACAACTCCGCTACCCAGCAGGCAGGTCTCTTAATGGCAACTCCGCTACCGGGCAGGCAGGTCTCTTAATGGCAACTCCGCTACCGGGCAGGCAGGTCTCTTAAAGGCAACTCCGCCTACCGGGCAGGCAGGTCCCCTTAAGGCACTCGCTACACGGCAGGCCAGGTCTCTTAATGGCAACTCACCGCTACCGAGAGGGACAGGCAGGTCTCCTTAATTGGTAACATCGTTATCCCGGGCAGGCAGGTCTTCTTAATGGCAACGTCCGCTACCGGGCAGGCAGCTCTCTTAATGCAAGCTCCCGCTTACGGGCAGGCAATGTCTCTTAATGCAACGATCCGCTACAGGCGAGCAGGTCTCTTAATGGCAACTGCTGCTACCCGGGCAGGAGAGCTCAGTGAAGTGGCGAAACTCCACTACCGGGGGAGGCAGTATTAACTCCAGCGTTCAGCAAGCGTGGTTAACCCTAATTCCCCTGCGGGCGGGCCAGAAATTACGTTAACTGCGGGGGGGCAGATTCCGCCCCTCCCCCAGAGATATCGAGAACCGCTCGCCGATTTCATGGGACGAACACCATTACGATTCGTCGTGACCAAAGTCCTTCTTTTTTGGACCACCGAAAGTTGGCCTTTTTTGCTCTAAACATAGGGGCCAGGGGCAAAAGAGATACGAAAAATTAGGGTGTTTTTGTGAAAGGTAATTGTGGCCATGTGAATTCGACTGATTTGCCATGCAAAAAAACCGTATTTTGAGCTTCTAGATGTCCCGTCTGCATGTGTGAAAGACACAAGTTCAAAAACGAAAATCATAGCGCACACCAGGGATAAAAAATAGGGAGAATTATTGACAGAAAAATATGTGCTTTTCTTTAGTGTTTGGGACGTGGGAACGTCACTGTGGGCTTGTGCTGTACTTTGTAAATGTAACAATTGTGCTAGGCGGATTCAGGTAAGACAACGTGGGGGCACCATGTGCGGAACCGCCTTTTATACCCTGCTTATTTTTGAATGTTGGGCCTAAATTGACGGATGAATTTCCGCTCCCATTTTCTGTAACCATGAGTGCGCCTACTGCCCACAATATGTATAATCCATTAATGTATGATGTAAAAGCATCGACTTAGTTTCTGACACTTTTATTCCACCGCAAACTACGAATGAAGTATGCGCGCCACATCCCGCAATTCGAACGACTCCCAAAAACATGACCTGGAGCCGCCTCTGCTAAGCCGATGTTTTTATATAATATCACAGAACACGCGTCCATTCAATATTTAGGAAAAGTCCGAAAGTTTCAAAGGACGAATAGACACATAACGGTTTCAGAAGCGGCGGGCGAAAAACTACCGGGGGGGGGGGGGGCAGAAATCTGCCCCCCGCAGGGAATAGGGTTAATGGTAACTCTGCCAGAGCGAGACGTATCAATCTAACTCTGGATGAGGGGATCGAGTGTCAATCAACGACCAACGTGCCGCTAAGTATTAAACACGACACTTAAGACTGTCACTAAACTAAATTGGACAAGACGTGTCAATCCGCTTATATGAGTAAGCGGATTTCAGCTGGAACAAGCCGTCACTCAAGCCATTGCCAGGTTGTTGGGGCCGGATTAATGACACTTGACTATGAACAAAATCGTTACCGCATTAAAGCTGTCCAAGAATGACGTTCATAAAGCACCTACTGTCGCTAGCGAACACACAGTGATTTCGATTGATTAGAAATATGAGGCTCGGTGTGGAAGTCACCCACGACGCCAGTAAAAACTTAGCATAGAATCATTTCAATTTTCAGCCGTATATGCATGGGCGTCGAAAGCTGGGGCACGGGGAAACGTCTCCCCAAGGGGCACGCGTTCCCCCAAACATTTTCGAATTTTAAAATTACGCATATGGGCGTCGCATGGGAAAAATCGACTTCGAAGTGCCTCCAACCCCCCCTCCGTTCGCGAAAGCATCGGAAGGGGAGAACGCTTATTGTCCGTGGATGCAGCCAGTCTAATTTTGAGGCCAGTCAGTTTAACTTGCCCGCCTGCTGTGAGAAGCTGCTGTCCTCGTCCGCTGTACCAGCTGGCCGCGCCTCTAATAACGTCCCCCGCCCACCAGCTGCGCAGCTCAACAGCTGAGCTGCCCAGCAGCTCGTGCCAGGGACGCTCCGCCGCCCCGCACTCCTCTGACCATCTCCGTAGCCGAGCTGCCGCAGCTCGTGCCAGGGACGCTCCGCCGCTCGCAGCTCCTCTAACCATCTCCGCAGCCGAGCTGCCGCAGCTCGTGCCAGGGACGCTCCGCAGCTCGCAGCTCTTCTAACCAGCACCACAGCTGAGCTGCCGCAGCTCGTGCCAGGGACGCTCTGCAGCTCGCTCCCGCCAGGTCATGGTCGCAGACCCGGCTCGCGTCAGAGGGGCCAGAGACTCCATGGCGCCCGATCAAACCTGCACCGCACTGGCAGAAGGCGCTGTCGGGCCCCTGTCCTGTCTGCCAGACTCTGGTGACGTCACAGCCCCTGTGACGTCACAGGGTGATACGTGTGGTGGCGCCGCTCTGTGCCGGCACCGAGAAAGCTTTGACTAGACCGTACGGCACCGAGAAGGCATCATCGATACGATGTGACAGAATGTCGGGAATCAACGGAGCGTTATCAACCCTCCTCTGTAATGAGAATGACATTAGGATGCAGATTGAGGCAGGTCGCCCCGGGGCTTCAGCATATCTACCCGAATGCCTTTGAACGTATATGGTCACTGGCTGTTTTAAACAAATGCCTTCTCATCATAACAGACCGATGCGACTTTAAGTCCCCGTCAGGGCACGCTTCCCACTCATGAGCATTCCGCACGTGGCTCTGACAGTCCAATTTAGGAGCCTCCGCCCATCTAAGCACTCTGACCTGTTGGCGTAGCTCTGTGGTTTGCATGCCAATGAACAGCGGCCACACAATTTGTACAAACAAGTGGCTGAGAGTGATCGGTTCTGCCTCGGCTCGGAGGGTCCGGAGGTCGAGGAGGTACCTTATTGGCTTCGGAAACAGAGCGACGTTCTCTGGGTGCTCCAGAGTTGCCAGATGGCGCTCCGGAGTCGCCAGTTGCCACTCTGTTTTAGGCCAAGCGGACGGCTGCCACCTAACTCGGGGCAAATGGCCCTTGGCCGTGCTATTTCTCAGCGCTCAAACGCAAACAGTTGGGGAATCGACGGAGCGTTTTTAGCCGACCTGGCCCAGCGAGAGAGCGAAAACAGGACGAAATACGAATGCTGATGGCGTGCGGAGAAACGAAAACAACTTCTGATAAAATTCGTGATGCAGTCCAGTGCATTCCACGACAGTGGATCCAAACAAAACATATTATTCTTACAAAATTATCGTTCAGAGGATTTGGAAAATTGATATTTTTATTTTCGACGCTTTTTATCAAGAAAAAATTGAAATATTGCAGTACCTACGTTTTCGTGGCGCAATGTTTTTTCATTTCATATATGATGTTTGTTTGTATCCGATGCATAAGTACGGGTGCAGTTGGCAGCTGCTCGAGATAGACAGATATAACGATGTCTCCACTCTTAGATATCTTTGGCGCACAGGCGGATCTAGGGGATTGGGGGCATCAGGGGCAAATGCCCCCTCAAACGACCTGAAATCGGCACAAATTCACACATTGCCTGATGTAGAAGGACATCTACGCAACTTTTACCTAAAGAAAAGTTTATTTTCACAATGTCAAGCAATGCACAAGGAAGCGAAATCCGATGAGTTTTTGCAATTTTGTGAAACGTTTTTAGGGTGATGTCCCCCAAACCGCCACAAACAACCGTTCTAGATCCGACAGTACTTTGGCAAGGGACCACCACACTCTCTTGCAGTGGCGTAGGAACTCATTTGAAGTTGGGGGGGGGGCAAAATACATTTTTAAGTCGATTCTTTCCATGCAACGTCCATAGGCGTAAAGTTAAAATCCGAAAATGTGTGGGGGGGCAGTTGCCCCCCCCCCCTGCCCCTCGGCTCCTACGCCTATGCTCTCTTGTGAGATATTTGGGTTTGGTTCACCGTTCCCTCCAATGGGTTCTGGTGACCACCGCCGCACCCTCCAGTGCACCCCATTGTTCCCCTGTTTATCAGGGAGAAAGCGATTCGCCGTCAAAACAGACCACATATGCGTCGGCTCCTCTCCGGACCTCCTCTTATCTGCGGTTTCACGCCTCAACGATCACAAACTTCACTCAGGTCCTGAGTGTGGGCCCATGTCACGTGTTTGGTTTTGTCGCGGGTAAACAACGCAGTCGCCAAACAATAACATTCACCGGAAGCATGAGTAAAAGCTTTGTAGAGTTAAGCGTGGACTAGAAAATAGCCAGATGACTTCCAACGCAATTTTCGGTCGGCCTCGCGGGGCTTTTGCGCTGCCATGAGATAAATGGGACGAAGTGAAACGGCAATCTGACTCCCGTTTATGGCCTTCATCCGCAGGGAAAATGGAAGCTTTAAAGTTGGCCAGCCACCACTTCGGGGTAGTTTAGGTAGTTACAAGAGCCGGGTTAACGGGGCGTTAGAAGCGATCGGATCCACAATCAGGAGTAAAATAGGCAGCGAAGAATGATAAGGTAGCGGAAAGCTACTCTTGTCTGCCTTTGTATTCGAGCATTATAATGGAGTTCATTTTCCACCGACGTCCATATCCACCAATATGTATGTTGCATATAGCGTGCAACAGGATCAGTCAACACTCCGTCTTACACTTTACACGACCGAGTTCAATGATCTGCAATCACCAATGCGCTCACCATCACATACGCATCAAATCGCGGCATACGCTCATCGGTAGCGGCGCACAATCCACGCTGCTGGAGCTCTGTCTAGCAACCCGTCTCAAAACTTTACCCCCCCCCCTGTACCACCACCCGCTGACCAAGCCAGAGTCAGCTAACACTCCACAGGTGGCACCACGGTCGTGGTGACCCTCCACAGGTGGCACCACGGTCGTGGTGACCCTCCACAGATGGCAGCATAGTCGCGGTGACCCTCCACAGATGGCACCACGGTCGTGGTGACCCTCCACAGATGGCAGCACGGTTGTGGTGACCCTCCACAGATGGCAGCACGGTCGTGGTGACCCTCCACAGATGGCAGCACGGTGGCGGTGGTCCTCAACAGATGTCAGCACATTCGCGGTGAACCTCCACAGCCATGACAGCACATTCGCGCCCGCGGTGACCCTCCACAGCCATGACAGCACATTCGCGATGACCCTCCACAGCCATGGCAGCACATTCGCGGTGACCCTCCACAGCCATGGCAGCACGGTCGCGGTGACCCTCCACAGCCATGGCAGGACATTCGCGGTGACCTCCCGCCAGCGGTGATCGTCAGTTCCGGCGGAAATGATCCGGCTAATTGTCGGCGACACGCTGCGATCCTGTCTGAGCCGGCGGATCAGGCCCGATCCGACACACGTCCGGACCAATCTTCCGCGCCATCACCGATTTTCCGCGCCATGATCACTGACCAGCGGGGGGGAGATGGCACTGTGTTCTAACTAGGACAAAAATGAGGACATGAGTCGATTTTCGATCATAGTGTATGCCTACCTGTTGGCTTTATCTGGATTCTAAAATGTCCAGTGCGCCTGAAAAACTATGTAAAGCCATTGTAACCGTAACTATATTCGCGTAAGAGCGTCACGATCAGACGTTTTGTGAGCGGCCAAAGGTGCAGCCAAAGGTGCAGCCAAAAAAGGTGCAGCCAAAGGTGCAGCACCTTAAACAGCGTTAGCGTGGCTAGTGTTTGAAGTCTTCTGAAAGGCCCATCTCTTGCTATTTATGGTATGAACAGGATATTGATGGAAAGCTCAGAAGCTTAATGCACTACGATGTGTTCATTTAGCCCTACGTATGACCATGAGGCATGCTTTTAACAAAGAAAGAAGACTCAGCTAATACATACTTGTCCAGATCCGATGGACAGTTGCAGAGATATTCAATTGTGTCTTCATTTTCGGTCGAGTTAGAACACCGTCGATAGGAGGGGGGGGGGGGGGAAAGTTCAGATGTTAAGGGAGCGTTGGTCCGATACACAGGGGATCTGTATCGATCGAACGCCTCAGTTGAGATGTACCGCTGGCGGCCGGGGAGAACAATGGAAATTCAGGCAGCGGAGATCGGTATGAATACGAAACAGGACATGTTCAGGACTCATGTGGGCCAGACAGCAGCTTCTTGGAAGTCAAATTGTCTGGATCGAGACCAAAGGAATCGCGGAAGATGACAGAAGGGCCGCGAAAGCACGCCATTATGATCAAAGGGTTTGTGCTATGTGATGGAAATCAGCCGAGACGTGCAAACGACAAGTGACACATGTGCTATGCGATACAAGTATGCGATATAATTTAAAATATACATTTGGTTACTTAAAAGAAGCCTTTTGCTTTCAAGCGGAGCTGGTAATCACCTGTGCCATTGTCCTGCA
The DNA here is from genome assembly GCA_014673585.1 of Semibalanus balanoides. Classification (NCBI taxonomy): domain Eukaryota; kingdom Metazoa; phylum Arthropoda; class Thecostraca; order Balanomorpha; family Balanidae; genus Semibalanus; species Semibalanus balanoides. The sequence continues at coordinate 10,402 of VOPJ01014466.1, read as the reverse complement.
TAACGTCAAAGACAATGGGATTTATGTTCGGGCTGTGAATGACGCGCGACGCGCCCTGGTTTTGAACGTCACCGTTTTATGCTGCATTAATTACTAAACACGCTGATTAATGTTAACAAATATAAATTACTTGCTAAACACGCTGATCAATGTTAACAAATATAAATTAACCTTAATAAATGGTTGAATATATTTACCATGTGAGATAATTTATAAATACAAATACTTACCAGAACAATAATTGCCTTATATTTTATTTAATAATATTTAATTTAGCGTTTTGAATGTTGGCTCACCTCTTTTCAGACGTGGGATGGGCTAAATTTACGCCCCCCCCCCAAAAAAAAAATGTTTGCACCAGCTTGTTGCCTATGAAACAAGCTAGTGCAAACATGCAAACCAGAGCCTTTACCGTGTGACTCACTCACCAAGTAAAACAAAACGTTGCCGCCCACTGCCGTTCTGCCAGTCTTTCCATCCGGTCCGCCCACCGTGGGCCGCAGCAGGTCGGTATCGTGCTAAATCCCCTGTAACGGGTCCACAATTGGAGGGCCGTGCTGCCGTGTTGATATGACGAACAGCAGCGACTCGTGTAGCTCCTGTTAACACGTGTCCCGGTATGGCTATCAGGGGTGCCGCCAGCCGCCCCCTGAAGGTTCCGGCAGAACGCTCCACAATCGGTCAGATATCAACCGCTGCCCCTCCCACGACAGCTATCAGGGGTGCCGCCAGCCGCCCCCTGAGGGTTCCGGCAGAACGCTCCACAATCGGTCAGATATCAACCGCTGCCCCTTCCACGACAGCTGTTCATGTCGGCAAGGAGGAAAGTTCAGCGTACGGCGTCTGTATGTATATGATGTTGAACAGTTAACAAACAGCTCTTGCTCGCTTGCCTATAATACCATATGAGTCTTATTTTCAATGTCGTTTTCACTATAATGCTATAAGAGCTTGATGCTTATTGACAATTGTAAATGTTCGTGTTTCATTTATGAACTTTTTAAGCGTGCTTTTGTTTCGTCGAAGTACCAATTTTGCACACGTGTAATGTATCATACATCATTACATGATAGTTGTATTGGAAATTTATGACAATCAATGACGGTACTTAAAGAACAGACGTTTCATATATCTGTTTGTCGGAACTGTTTGTCGGAATCTGTTTGTTGGAACATCTATTCTTTTAGGTACTATTGGTTCCAAAATAAGCGTTCCGCTGGGATGGAGGACACAGCAGTTAAAGGGAATATACCACCTTGGGAAAAGTATGTGCAGTGATGGAGAATAGTGCCCAGATGAGTGGCACTCATCTACATCATTCCACATACTTTTCCCAAGACGGCGTATTCCCTTTAACTGCTGTGCCGGCAAACCCAGCGGGACGCTTTTTTTGGAACCAATAGTACTTGCATTGATTGTCATTTATTTCTATTACAATTTGGACACATCTATGGAGTAGGCTGGAGTAGTGACTTGTGTTTTTGTTTGCCGCCTGCTTCAGAAGTACATCCGGTAGGTATCTTACTCATTTAATTAAGTCTATTCTGTTATTTCAAGGGAGCACCAAATCATATGTTGTGATCAGATCATCCGGTCTCACCGAGCCCCGAGGAATGGTCTTTCATAAAGCACAATCATTTTAAACGTTGATTTCGCAGAAACCAGTCAAAGCGGATTATGAAAGAAAAAGAGAGACAATTCCAGGCATAGTCGGATTTGAACGTCAAAGAATCCGCATATAGGGCATGTTTTGTTACCTAAGCATCATCCTAAGCTGAAGTTCAATATCGCTACATCCTTATAATATTGAATTCGACAGAGAGCTGTGTTCGGACATGCTTTCAACAAATTGCAAATTATACAGATAGCTTGCAAAGTCTGAACTAGACTAGGCACTCGGCAGATGCAACATGTCAAAAAGACAACCAAAAATATTCTGTTGAAAACAAAACAGATGAATTGTTCTGTGTCTGACAGTGTCATTCTTTTGGGCAATCTATGCCAAAGTCCGGTAGAGTAAAGGATTTAGCTAACATTGGCATGATGGTTAATTTTCAAATTGTGTACCTTTGGTAAAGTTTCTTTTTCGGTATTTGTCTCAGTAAGCTCTAATTAAAAAGCATATATTAAAACAGGGGAACTGAAATCCCTAATGGAATACTCAGTACCATTAAAGGTAATATAGCACCTTGGGAAAAGTATGTAAGAATGATGGAGAAGAATGCCCTGATTTACGGTCCTGGAATTGGCATTCATTTTTGCGAAAAAAAGTCAGATTTGTTGTAATTTGAAAAAATAGTTAAATATGTTTACATGTGACGTCACACCAATCTTGCGTCACCAAAGCGAGTTGTGTCGTCACAAGGAGGCATCGAACGGCAAAACTTTGCGCCCGCCCAGTGACAGCTGCTGTGCCGGCACCGCACGATGGGTGCAAAAACCCCGGGGTTTAGGCGGTGAAACGCGACTGGCTGGGACGACCGGCGCTCGCTCGCGCCGGGTAGGGGACGTGGGGGCACGCATACGTGAACCACTAGTGTTGCCGAAGCGCCTGACCGCCGGTCGGTGGCGGTCGGGCGGACGCAAGGTAACTGAAATAACTGGGCGGACGGTTCAAACAAGCGAGTGCGTGGCAAATACAGTGGAGTAACGACTGAAGACGTATGCGAAACGGTCACGGGATTTGTGAACGTGGAAATAGTGACCAACATATGACCCAAACGGTTTTTGGTTGAAACTTCCAGCCAAACTAGGTTGCTTTGAGGGAAAAATTCGGATGTTGGGGGTTTCGCAGCACACCCGACAATCTGGCTATCTCAGTTAAAAAACTAATGTTACAAGGTGCTTTATCCCTTTAAGCGGTTAACTGAAATGACTCACACATCGAATCCAATCGAAATATCGCATGTTCAATTGAATTAATCACAGTTTCTCACTAGCAAAGAATTTATAATGGACAAGACAAGATCGTTATGGCAGGGGCGGCCTTAGGGCAGAGTGGATCTTTAACCACCGAGCCAGCGGAGCGGAGCAAGACTCGCCATTACCGTTCCTTATGTACTAGACTGTTTAGTTGGCAGAGAGCACATCTCGCGTTTGAGGACTTCGCCTTACAAAACAGCTCGGCTGGTGATTTCGCCTTGCTTCTGCAATATTGCAAATACCAACGATGTAGCGCTGTGGAATGAATTCTTATTTTTTGTATAAATACTGCATACAATATAAACTGCTATATTATCTGTCTCTTCTTTGGTATCACCAATGAATCAATCAACAGGCATCAATTGATACACAGTTCATATAAAGTGATGTGGTTTCGGTGCGATTATCGGCATTGTTTCGAAGGTAATATAATGCGCGTGACTTATGAACGTAAAGGGAATGTCTAGTCTATTGTTGTCACATGTCAGGTGATGTCGCCGCTGCCACATATCCATGAGCAGATCTTCTCATGAACAGTCTGCTTATGGACGGTGGTTTATTTAAAACAATAGCCGTTTTCACGATGAAGTATTTTGCGCGAAATGTTTTAAAACATTTTAAAATGTTTTAAAAAGTTTTAGTATGAAAGTTTTTTAGTATACGATATATCTCCAAGGAAAATAATTACTGATTTAGGCGGATATCATCATTATTCAAGAGTTATTGGAAACATGAAATGAGCTCATTACAAGAAATTATGATACAAAATTGTCCGTTTCTAAAGAATTATATGCGGCTAGAGTCCATTCGTTCAGTGAAGGCATACCGCCATATTAGGTTACTCAATCTGGCAGCGTCATGGATCGCAGGTCTGCCTTGCATTGGCGGCCAATAAATGCGCTAAGAAACGATATCGCTGCCGCGAGTCCATTATGAATCAAGGGGAGGTTCGTTTGTTGAGCGACCAATAGCGTGGCGCGAGATTTTAAAAAATGTTTCGTTGAGTCTTCTGAAAAGTTCAGTAGGTGAAGATCTGGCATCCACAATTCACCTATGCATAATTATCTTGCTAATTTACCACCAACCGCAATTTGTAATTATACTATATTCTTACCAGGAAATTACAAAAATTATAACAGATATTTTCAAGACAAAAATCGTTTGCAAAAAGCTATGTACCTACTTAAAGGGACTGTCCGCCTTAACATATATTGAGTTCAGTTGGGGACGCACTCTAGGAAAAGTTATTCAAGATCTGACACTCCTGAGGTATCAAGACTTGAGCCAATGTGCGCGGAGCCTGCCATAGGTGTCAAGATCTTGATTCCAATGTGGGCGGAGGCGCTTGCCATAGGCTTAATGCTTAGGTATCAAGAACTTGATCCCATTTTGGGCAAATTTTACAAAAAAAAACATAACTTGCAGTTAGAAAGCTTTGAGGTGCAGCAACTGGAAACTTGGACTAGATGTAAAATTGCACGTCTCTCATAATTTAGACCACCTAGGACACGAATTAGACCCTTTTGGCTTAAACTCACTTTGCAACAATTCGTTTAAGAACCTGAAGGTTCTTAACATTAATGGTGGGCAAAGTGAGATTTAGCAAAAAAGGGTCCAACTCGTGTCCTAGATGGGTCTAAATTGTGAAAGCACTTGTGCAATTTTACATCTAGTCCACTTCCAGTTGCTGCACCTAAAAGCTTTCTATGCAATTAAGTGTTTTTTTGGTAAAAATTTGTCAAAATAGGATCAAGTCTTTATAACGCTAAACATTTAAGCCTTATGGCAGGCTCCGCCCACATTGGTTCAAGATCTTGACACCTATGGCAGGCTCCGCCCACATTGGATCAGATCTTGATACCTCAGGGAGGTGTCAAGATTTTGATACGTTCCCTAGAGATGTACCCAACTTGAAAGTGAGTAGGCCATTTTCCGTGCTTGGCATGAAATTATGTATGGTATAAGTATTAAAACAACCACCGAAGTCGAATCACAAATAAAATTTGAGTTTGGTTTTTGACCAGTGGTCCGGCGCCACCATAGGGGCAGGGGTGGCAGACTGCCACCCCTGCCGTGGACTCACTGGGTGCATGCTACCCCTCAATTTCTAGCCCACTGTCAACATTTTACTAGTTGCTATTTTGCCAAAATTGTGAGTTTTTTGTGCTGTGAAAGTATGGAACAGTTTCCATTATGTCGGCCCAGGGCTGGAGATCCTGGGGGTCGGGGGGAGGTCTGGACCCACCCCGCGGGCCCACTGGAATGCAAAAAAATGGGGGTCTGGGGGGTTCCAGTACAAAAATGCGAGCTGGGTGGGGGCCCCTCTTCCGTAGATGGAAAAAAAGAGAAAAGGATATTTGAAGGTGAGAGCGGGCCCTCTGAGCATGGGTTGATCCCTCTGGTGAATAGAGTGTGCTATCTCAAGGTCAGAGCAGACCCTCTAGAGGTTAGAGCGGGCCCTCTTGAGGTCAGAGCGGGCCCTCTGGAGGTCAGAGTGGGCCCTGTGGAGGGTTAGAGTTGGCCCTCTGGAGAACAGAGAGGGCCCTCTGGAGGTCACAGCGGGCCCTCTGGAGGTCAGATTGGGCTCTCTGAATGTAAGAGTGGGCCCTCTGGAGATCAGAGTGGGCCCTCGGAAGGGCCAAGTGGGCCTTCTTGAGGTCAGATTGAGCCCTCTGGGAATTAGAGTGGGCCCTCTGGGGGTCAGAGTGGGCCCTCTGGAAGTCAGAGTTGGGCCTCTGGATGTCAGAGCAGGCCCTTTGGACTCTGAAGGTCAGAGTGGGCCCTCTGGAGGTCACAGCGGGCCCTCCGTGGGTCACAGTCGGCCTTTGGGGCATCAGGTTTCCCTCTGGCCAACAGAGGGCTCCTTTAGGCCGACAGTCCATCAGGCCCTCAGACCGATAGAGGGCCCTTCAAGCCGATATATGGCACCCTCAGGCTCAGGCAGATCAATTACCCCTCAAGCTGGCCGAGGCCCTCTCAGGGTGACAGAGGGTCCCCCAGGCCGACAGAGTGCTTACTCAGACCGACAGTGAACCCCCTAAGACCGTCAAGGGCCCTTCAAGCTAACCGAGGATCCCCTTAGGCGGCCAGATGACCTCCTCTGGCCGTCAGAGGGCCTCCTCAAGTTGAAAAAGAGTCCTTCAAGCTGGCTGAGGGCCCCTCAGACTATCGAAGGGCCCCTCAGACTACCGAAGGGGCCCTCAGGACACCAGAGGACCCCTCAGGCCGACAGAGGGCCCATAAGTTTATGAAGAGTCTCCAGGCCGACTGAGGGTCCCTCAGACCGAAAGGAGGCCCATCAGGCCGACAGAGTGCCCCTCAAGCGGACTAAGGTCTTCTGAAACCAAAAGAGATAAATCAAGCCAACAGAAATCGGCCTGAGGGAACAAGGCAAGGGGCTCCCTATATTTTGGCGGGGCTTCTGCCATTTTTTAAATTGCAGGGGAGATATGTTTCTCCCTTGCCCAACTACTGGGGGCGATCGCCGCACCTCCTCCCTCCATCTTTCATTGGCGCCACCCCTGATCTCAGGGCTGGAGATCCGGGGGGGGGGTCGGCTTAGACCCCCTTGGCCCCCTGGATGCTAGAAACTGGGTCGGTCCGGGGGTCAAATCACAATGAAAACTGGGTGGGGACTAGAGGTGGCAAAAGTTGATATTTTTGGGAACCAGACCCGAACCGGTCCCAAAAGCTGAAAAATGGACCCAGTTAGACCCAATGCAACGCAAGTTTGGAAACCCAGCGGACCCATTTAGCAAAATGTGTTCGCAACTAATAAATGACAAATGTGCACTCTACAGTTGTGCAAGTCAAATTAGTCTTGTAGTTCATAATACATAAAGTTTTAGATAGGCCAACAGCACAAAGAAACCTGCTATCAGTGTTTCCTACTTTCGTAAAACAGCATGATAACATAAAGTTGGACCCAGTCTGTACCCGGTATCTGATTTGGCGGGACCCAGTCAGGAACCAACTGGGTCCAGACTGGGTCTAGAGACTGGTTCCTCGGGTCCACGTTTTGCCACCTCTAGTGGGGACCCTCTTGGGCAGAAGAAAGTGGACGGTCATAGGTCAGAATGGGGCCTCCACATGCCAAAATAGGAGTTTATCAATTTAGTTTATAAACTGAGCTATAAACCGAGTCTTCGAGACGGTCTGAGGGGGCCCCCGGTCGGCCAGTGGCCCTCGTGTGTCCTGAAATGGCCTGAAAAGGGCCCCGAGTCGGCCTAAGGGCACACGGTCGTCTAAGGGGCCCTTTAGTCGACTGATATATCCCTTGGCCGGTCTGAAGGAGACTACAATTGACTTGAAGGGTCCCTGGGTTGGCTTGAGGGGCCATCGTTCCACCTGAGGGGCCGTCGGTCGACCTTAGACGTTCCTCCTCCGGCCTGATGAGGCCCTCAGTCAGTGGAAAGGAGGGGGGCACAATCAGCCTAAGAAGCCCTCGGTCGGCATGATATGGCTCTCGGCCGGTGTGAGGGGAGCCTCTCTGTTGGCCTGAGGCCGAAGGGGAACCATCGGTCGGCTTTAAGTCTGAGGGGCCCTCAGTCGGCTTGAGGGCCCTCGGTTAGCCAGGGGAGCCCAAGGCCTTAGTTGGTATAAGAAGGCCCTCAGTCAGCCTGAGCCCTGAAAGGGACCTCGGTGGGCCTGCGGGACCCTCGAGCTTCCTGAGATAACTTTCATCCGGCCTGAGGGGCCATCGTTCGACCTGATAGGCTTTAAATCGGTCATAGGTTCTCATCGCTTGGCCTGAGAAGGCCCTCGGTCGGCTTGAGGAGGCTTGAGGCCTTTTTGTGTGCCTGAGTGGGCCCATTCGGCTTGAGGGCTCTTATTCGGCCTGGGGGTCTTCTGTCAGCTTGAGGGGCCCTTTTTGGGCCCAGGGACCTACGTCGTTAACGGAGCCCTTGTATGGCTTGACAGGGCATCAGTCTACTTTAGAGGAACTTTCGGTCGGCTTGAGGGACCTGGTCGCCTTGAGGAGAAATGACAGTCTGATGGATCTGAGGGTCTGGCGTCTGTCGCTTTAGGTCCCTGGTCGGGTCTGAAACGTATTTTTAGACCTTGTCCGTGCCTAATGCTGGCTGAGATGGCCCTATTCCAGTCTGAGTGGGCCCTCTCAAATTCAGTGTCCTAGGATTGGGAAATTTGGGTGCAATATGACACCCTATCCATACCATTTATCCCCTCTTTTCCCGAGTTTTACTGCGAATTTTCCACTTCTTGCATTGGATAAATGGAGCCCTGTTACTGATTTATGGATTGAATTAAATGGAGTTAAGTGCCTCTGTGCTGGGAAAACAAGTACAAATTGGCATAGGTAATAACTAATTCTGGTGAGTATGTGATTGACTATTGATAGAGAATAGAACGTATATTTTTGTTGTTGTATTTTCCACTCTCTATGCTTAATTTTAGACATAATTTTCCCATCCGCACCCAAGCTCTAGACCAATCCTAGGACCCTGCTAAAATTTAATGGGCTCTATATTTTGGCCTAAGAGGGCCTTAATTTGATAAGACAGAATCCTCAGCGTCTTTGAGGGGACCATCAGGAGAGGTCGACTTCACAGGACTCAACGCTAGTCTGAGGGGTTTTGCTGGGTCCTTCAAGGTCGGCCTAGTAGCGGATCCAGGATTTTCATCGAGGGGGGGCTGCAGGCCTAGGGGGCGCCGTGTATTTTATTTCGAAAAACTATTTTGTTGAGTTTTGGGGCTTAAAACAAAAAATTATGCAAATCTGAGATAGTCATTTTTAAGAAAACGATATTTCCTTTCTTGTGACGTTTTTAAATTTGCAATGTGCATTACAACTCGATGTTGTACGATTTATAAAATATGTATCGTTTTTACACCAAAAATAACATGCCATGACATCAATGCAACGCATTATTCCCAACGTACTATATCCATAGGTGAATGGGAGGATCTAGCCGTTGGTTTTTGGGGAAGGGCCAAATCCAGTTGAATACTTGCAAAAGTTGTTGAGCGGGGAGGAATAGCAAGCTTTCAGCGAGGAAGTTGTTGACCAGGGGGGGGGGACGCGTCATCAGCCCATCTTCAACTGTGCACAGGGGCGCTACCGATAGTTTTTAAATGGGGAGTCAGTAATCGGTTGAAATGACGAAAAAGGTGTACTCCCACTTTTGCGTGTATTTAAACCTCTTGAGCATTTTAAATGTGTATTTTCATTTTATATTGCATGTACATGTTATTTAGCGCCGCAAAGAGCTGCGAATTGTTTGCCTGATAAACCCCAGAAATATAGGCGGTGTAAAGGATAAGGTGTGCCTTGTAAAGGATAAAAAGCTATAAATGTTATGCATTCAATTTAGCGACTGATGAATTAAACGAAAAACTGACAAATATTAATACAATTAGTGCAAAGTGCTTCATAATAACTCTATTACTTAAACAAACGGATATGTGAACGTACCGCCCAAATATGTATGCTTGTACCCACACACTTTTACCGGCCATAAACATCGCGCCAACTGCGGCGCCCCTTCCAGGGAAGACTTTTGGATCCGCGCCTGCTGGCAGCGGATCTTCTTCTACGGTCGGGAGAAATGGGAAATTTCCCTCCCTCAAACCGAAAAATCAAATAGATATGTTTTTGCTTCTCCCAAAAATAACGTCTTTAAAATGTTTTTACTTTCTCCAGTTTCTCGCTGACACCCCCCCCCCCGTCAACAACTTTTCACTGACACCCCCGCGCTCAACAACGCTAGTTTCGCCAATACCCCGGGGCCCCTTGCATTGCGGGGCCCCCTGTCTGGTGGGCCCCCTCCAGACTGGACCCCCCAGACTCAGAAAGGGATCTCCAGCGCTGTGTCGGCCAATGCAATTTGTAGCCAAGTTAGCCTTTATTGCTTTTCAAACTATACTATATAGTCATGACTATAAAATTGACGAATTTGACTGAAACTTTCTATCTGTATCGGGTAATATACCTGGACTTATCTAACCGAGAGCACGGCAATGCAACAACTGTGCCGGCACCACTGGGCGGGCAGTCAACAGTACGGCGGCAACGGGCAGAACAAGGCCAAAAGGGCAGGGCTGGGCAGGGCAGGGCAAGGCAGGGCAGGGCAGGGCAGGGCAGGGCAGGGCAAGACAGATATTGGACAAATTGACATGACAGAGACAGAGGGCAGAATTTGAGGTGGGGCAGAGCATCGCAGACGCGTAATACTTGAATAAAAAATATATATTAAAGTAAATTTGACCTGAGCACTGCCGTGGTTTGCCCAAACCACAAACTGCATGGGGGATAGCCTAAGATCTCGAAAACCCCACGGTGTAGCGATGAGCAAAACAAAATGTTAGATAGCTCGAAACAAGCTCTATCCAAAGTATAGGGGAGAACGGGGCACGTTCTGTCACGGGGCACATTATGTCAGCGGGGCTTACTCGTGAACTATCCACCGCAGGTATATTGTTGTTTCGTAACATATGTTCCTTTGTGCTTGCAGTGGCCCGG
>VOPJ01014465.1:0-17107 GCA_014673585.1 Semibalanus balanoides | reverse complement strand
GCGCCCGGTTGGCCAGCGAGTCAGGGACATTGGCATCTGGTACCGGATTCTGAACACGGTCGGACGACTGGCGGTGTTGAGCAATGTGAGTGAACGGGATGGGGATGCGTTATAGAGTATAATTAGTGTCTACCGGAGGGTAAATAGGAGACGTGTCTGTTGGAAGGCGACGAGCGGGCATGACTTGAAGGGTCACCAACAGCCGGTCATGGTTACGGTCCAGATTAACTACGGCGTTCAGTTATAAAAGGATATCGAAGGACTGATGACAAAAGGATACGAAAGGACTGATAACAAAATGTTCGTAGACTGCAGTTCATTAGTGCATACCACCAGTGGCGTTTTCTGGCTGCGGGATATTGGTTGTAAGATATTGACGGTATCCTTTTCACGACATCTAGCCTGGATGAAAGACAGCCGTGGTGGTTATATCTATGCTTCTTTTGCAGTTTGCATCTCTTACTTTAGCTTGGCTTGCGCACGTGCGTCAGCCTTATCATCGGTTTTTATCCCGTATTGTATTATACCTTGTGCTGTATGCTGTATGTGCTCTTGATCGTGACAGCTAGCCCATGGAGACTATACTTAAAATGCTCCTACCTGACTGTGAATGCTGACGTTAATTGTTCCCATTCCAGGCGTGTATTCATCGGCTTCACGTCCTAACCTGATCCGCGGCTCGGTACCGAATGGACGGTCAGTCAGGAACAAACGATTGGACGGCTACATCGACCAAGCAGCCTCGCCGTGTTCCGGGGTCTCCGACTTCGCTACAGATTCGGCCCAGAAACGAGTCGGGGCATCAATACGGCAGGTAAGCACTAGATGGCGAACGCCGCCGCCGGCCGCCACGCCGCGCCGCCGCGCCACCGCCACCGCCACCGCCCCGCCACCCGCCACGCCACCGCCACCGCCGCCGCCGCCGCCGCCACCGCCGCCGCCGCCGCCGCCGCCGCCGCCGCCGCCGCCGCCGCCGCCGCTGCTGCCACTGCTGTTGCCACTGCCACAGCTGCTGCTGTTGCTACTGGAGTTTCTATGTTGATCTTCTTTAATGTGACTGCTGGTTTCTATCCTTTGATGTGGCGGACAGCCTGCTGGGGTTTATAATAAGTTGGTGGTCTTATTTGATGTGGCTTTGACGTGGCCACACGTCAGTCACATCAAAGGAGCTCTTATAGCTTTCTGTCCATAAAGCTCTTGTAAATCGTGCAAGCTGGGCGGTCACGCAGTAATGGCTGAAAGAACTAAAGGCGGCCGCACACTAGACCACTCGGCGCGCAAGACTACGCGATATATGAAATATTTGTCGCAAATTTGTCAGTGATTTTCCGCGTCCACGGTTGCCAAAACAATGCAAAACGCAATCTAAACGCGTCGAGTGTCCGGCTGGTGGAATGGACTGAGAAAGTTGGTCCGGACGATATTTTTCGCGGCTAAACCCCGCGGAAATCGCTGGAAGGAAAAATTTACCAGGTTAACTGTGGCGAATACATGTATGGTACGAATGCTATAATACAAAAACCTAGCATACATATAGGTACGGATGCTGCACAGCATGTTTGTGCCGCCGTGAAATTATGATGTAAAAGTTATGTGGTTTAAACTTATATCTTGGTCGAAAAATGACCATCAAACGTTGCGAGTAGGGAGACAGGCTTTAGTCGGCGGGGCGGAATCTCGCGAGTAGACAGCGCCGAGTCCGCCGGAACACGGACGATATTCCGCGTGTTGCCGCGATTTCTCCGGGTCTGAATTTCTCAGTGATACCGCGCGTCGAATAGCCCAGTGTGGCCGCCTTGAAACAAAGTAAGGGGATGCAGGATGCTCAGAGTGGCAGGAATTCAGTAGAGCTGTGATTGAACTAAGCCCAGGCGGCGGATTGTGTTCATTTGGTGTGAATGCAGTAATCTGACCTTCATTTTTCGTCACTGCAATGGTGCAGCAGATTCTGTAGATGTTAGCTACTATGGCTTCTGCGGTAGTGCCATATAGTGTTATTTGCAATGATGCAGATCATGAGTGCCTGTGGAGATTGCGATGTCAAAGGTGAGCTGCTGCAGTACACACCTACCTGACCGCTGTTCTGTCTCCGGCTGACAGGTACATGACTACCGTAACGGCTCCGGGACGTCTCTGATGCCTACCAGCCCTCCACGCTCTACTGGCACGTGCTGGCCGCCCGGCTCATGTTCGTACTCGTCTTCCAGGTCAGTGCCAGTGCAGTGAGAACGCCAGTGAGATGTCAATATGATATGTTAATGTATTGATTTGGAGCAAATTGTGAGGAAATATTTTACACCGGCCTTCTGCCAATTCCAATCCATTCAATTAATGAGCTGATAGCATTTGATATCCATTTAATANTCTGTTGTGTAAGTCTTGACCTTACCACCCGATCGCGCAATTCCTGTTGGCCGGCAGAATTTAGAGACTGGCTGTTAAACTGACTGTTAGACTGTTGGACTGACTTTGACACTGTTAGACTGACTATTATACTAATTGTTAGACTGTTAGGCTGACTGCTAGAATGACTGACTGTTAGACTGTTATATTGACTGTTTGACTGACTGTTAGACTGGCTGTTATACCGTCTGTTATACTGTTAGACTGACTGTTAGGCTGACTTAGACTGTTAGGCTGACTGTTAGGCTGACTGTTAGGCTGACTGTTAGGCTGACTGTTAGGGCTGACTGTTAGGCTTGACTTAGATCTGTTAGGCTGACTGTTAGGCTGACTGTTAGGCTGACTGTTAGGCTGACTGTTAGGCTGACTGTTAGACTGACTGTTAGATTGTTAGGACAGTTAGACTGACGCTGTTAGACTGTTATACTGTCGGAACTGTAGGTCTGAGTGTACTCTGCGTGCCTGTGGTAAGACATGTGGCGTGCCTCATGTCGACAGAACGTAGTGTACGTCATCATGCAGCTGGTGTTCTGGATCACGCCGGACATCCCCAGGAAGCTGAAGGAGCGAATCCAGCAGGAGAACTACCTGGTCCAGGTCAGTACCGTAGGGCGCTGTGGCACTGTCACACAGAGGGGAGAGTATTAGGGACTGTAACGTTTACCCTGGGGTGAGTGTACTCTTTGTAGACCTGGGGTCGCAGGCCGTTGTTCGAATTCTAAGAGGGGGACTTGTTTTCAATTTGTACATCTCTTAAGCTGGAATGTGAAATGTGAATGTGTAGTTTGTGCCAACATGGTGGGCGATTCGATTGATTCCTAGATATTCCTCGTAACTCAACACTTGTAACCGATGGTGCTGGCGCTTCGCAGGAGATGATTGTCGAGATGGAGTTGTACCGCTCTCGAGGGGAGGACCCGAGCAGTGTGGGAGAGACGCTGCTGCACCGGATCATGGGCGACCCGGAGGTAGGTCACGGGGTCACAAAGGTCACTACATGGTCGCCAGGGTCACAGGGTCATGACTCATGTGACACGGGCTTAACGAATCACAGGGTCACACGGTCATTGTGGGTTCATGCGTCCGAATGAACACTTAATTGGGACAGAACAGTCCAAAATGCCCTATGGACTGGTTTAAACGAGATTTTGGTGAATAGCTTGGCCATACTTCCATTGCATACAACGTTGTTATTATCCCATTTAATGGTATGGGTTATGACTACTTGGTTCTGTTTGGAGTCTCAGTTGGTTTGATATATCGAGGTGTGCTTATGCGCACCGCACACATCTTCCGTGGGCTGGGTGCGGTGTGAGACGGCCTACGATCGTTTCCCATCCTTCCCTGGAGTCGGTCAACATCTCTGGTTCATACTGCTCTGCTCTTACTACTGTCACACCTGCTTTCGAAAAGCGTCTCTCACCATCGCTGCCTTCTGATTGGTCCATTGGCAGCTGATAGATGAAGCTGGCTGTGAGTGATCGCCAGCAGAACAGCCGGCGACGCTCGTTAACGCTTTCGATGTTAACGCTTTCAATGTTGCACGATTGGTAGTTGTTTTATCTATGGATGGTGTGCTTAATTCAAGTGCAAGCGGTGTTCGCCTCTGCGGTGTGGGAGTTTCCCAGAGGTGGGTCCAATGATGACCAAGAGGTTCGCAGCCTAGCTGCAACAAGCGAAACAGTCTACGCAGATATAAACCAGGATGCATCTCTGATAGAATACGTATCGGCGTCATTGCGGATGTCCGACGTCCGTCCTTATTGTATCGTCATTTCGTGCACTGAGTACTTTTAAAGGTACAGTGTCGTAGCACTCATAGTTTCATATCACCTTAGAGTGCATGTCATGACACTGATTCGCGTTTTCCGGCAACTGGCTTGCCTTGGCGATGTCCCTGGTCCGACACTTCGCAGGCCTTGCATTGCCTCCGCCTAAATTGTAACCCGATTTCCCATGCAGAGTGGGTAGATGAACATTGCTATCGATGGTTGGCCCAATGGCCCAAGGGTTGTTTGAGCCATATAATGCATGTCTGAAACGGACGCCTGCGGTGTCTGTCCAAAATACAGCCACCGACCTTCCGTCGCTAGATCGCGTTTTGCCCGCACGCTTCTAGCAAAGAAAGCATATATTGTTGAAATATCTCGAGGAGGCTTTTTTTGTTAGTTAGTTTCGAGGAGGTTCTATTAGTCTCGTTCCTCCGGTTCTGTTAGTCTCGTTCCTCCTGTTCTGTTTTTCTCGTTCCTCCAGTTCTTTTGTCTCGTTCTTCCGGTTCTGTTAGGTTTCAAACCTCGTGAACTGGTTCCCAGCACTTAACTCCGCGCCATCCGCCATCTTGTTTGCTTCGTAAGTGTGGAATTTTCGCTCGCGGCCTCTGCTGATTGTGCTCTCGGATGGGAAAATCTCGCGATTGGCGAACTCTTGCCAAATGCTCTCACAACTTTTATTTCACATAAAACGTATTTACTAATTGAAAGTTCCGCCCCTTGTAGCTCGTGGGAGAAGCGCTGGTCTTTCTGACCTATCTCAGCAGTGGCAGCCTGGGTTCGAGTCTGCTTCGGCGCTCGCTATTTGCTCTGACTGGGATGGCCCTGCTGGCCGGTGGCGCGGGTCGCACTCAGGCCAGGTGACGTCAAAGCGAGGGGCGGACCGTGTCCAGGTATGTCGGGCACGTAAAACTTTCGTCCTCTAAATTCTGCCGGCCCAACAGTAATTTGCACGATCGGGTGGTGAGATCTAGGAACCAGCGAACAAGCTCTGCTTAGCGTCGGGTTTGACCTCGAAAAGCCACCTCCAAAGCATTCGAACTAAATTTTTTAAAAAAAAAAAAGTTATCAGATTTCCGGTTCTCCAGAATTTTTGATAAGTAAATACATTCAAAATTAACTTCGTAATAAGGCTCTCTTCCTCCAGCCTTGAAATCCTCAAATTCAAGTTGGGCAAACTAAGGGGAGGAAATAAAAACAATATATCCGATCCAATTTTTAGATCGTGACCGTCACGGAAATCAACAAAAATTATGACCATATAAGGAGATGGCATAAATAATAGATCGATTTCATACATAGGGCATAATTAAAACGACGCGTCTCACTTGAGTACTTAAAATACCGACTTAAGCAATATTATTAGAACGAGGTAAAAGTCGACACTTCACTCCACCGAAATTAATTAATGCGGTAATGAAACAAAACTTATTTTGTCACCCAGAGCTTGAAATAAAAGACCGGTCATAATTTACTGATTTTTTTTTTGTTACACGTTTGATTTAAATTTGAGATATTATTTTCAAAACCAGTGTTAGTAGGTCAAAAATAATTATTTGCAGTTAATTGTACCCAAAAATCACAGTCACCAAGATAATATATTTTCCAGCAGAAACTGTTGCAGTTTGTTTATCGCTATTTTCATCGTTTCAGTCTGCTTGTCAAAGGTGCATGGTGCCGCTCTGTTTTTCGTCATTTGGGCGTTTCTTTTTCTTAAATTTATTTATCGATCACTTCTAATGAGAAACATGTCATCTGTCATTGTTTTTAGTACCATCCGATGTTATATTTATCTTACGATTGGGAGATTTTCCGCCCGGAAATATGACGGTGATTTGTGAGGCGATTTGGTGGCGCAACATACTTTGGTTATGTTTTAGGGTTTGCTGTTTTCTTGAATTTGACATATGATGAGGTTTATTTTTGTTTTTTTTTAATTAATTAACTAGAACATTTTCTCACATTCACGTTAGTTTTTGGACCCAATTGGCTTAGTGAGATGCCCTACACTGACTAGAAACTTGGGTTGTCAAACAGTATTGAATCTTAAGTCTTTTAAGTGGTATTTAACTGGTGCCAAATTAATCATATAATGATAAGTACAGATGTCATATTTATATAGCAATGAGTATAATTAGTAAGTAAAGTATTAATTATCATTATTTACTTCAAAACGTTTTCAAATTTGGCTGAAAACTGGCGTCAGGGTAGTGTAAATGTGTTGTCTCCAATACTTGAAATGTTTAAATTATTTTTTACAATATTTTGAGGTAGTAGATGGAGTGTCAGGAGCTGGATGTCTGAGTATCGTCGAATTCAAATTTACCATCACTCGTCCTAGCCTTCAGGATTTTTGAAAAAAGTTATATTTGGCAGATCTAAATTTTGATTTCAAAACTGATGTCCTGATCTAAAAATTGATTTGCCTGCTGACTGGGGCGATCTATTGATTAGGCCAGCTGACCCTGCCCGTCTAAAATTGATTCGGCAAAACTAAGTCGGGAGATCATTTGATAATAAATCAGCTGGACGGCAGTGGCAATCTCAGGCTGACTGCGTAGTGTTAAAGGCAATAGACACAAAAAATTAAACGTCATTTTTGCCGTTAACTGAAGTTCAGCTTTAGCATTGAGAAGGGCCACGAAAATGGAATTAAGCTATTTTTTATCAATTTATTTAAGGAAGATTTAAAAGCTAGTTTTTAAGCTAAACGCTGCTTCGTAATTCGTGGTTAGAGTGATACTCATACGTCATAATTGTCCAGGCAGTTTTGCAAAGAAGAAATTAAATTGCCTTTTTGTATTTAATTGAGCTATATTTAAGTAAATTGGATGAGAAAAACAACTGAAGAGTGAACAAATCAACAGTGATACATGATATGACGTCATTTACAGACGCAGTAACGGCTGCAAATTTTAACGCTATGTAAGGAAATATTTTGTCACATGTGCGCCTAAAACGAAAACCGTGTTTCTTTCATAGCTTAATTTCGCTTCATTCTCGCAATAAATCTACTGTTTTATTATTTTAAAAATAGAGAAATGTCCTTCTATAACGTGGGTCGTGATGTAATCTAACGATAACTAAGATATAACGTTGTTTCCGAATGAAATTGAGGAACAACTTACGGGTCCTAATGGCCTTTAACACTGAACGGGGTCGTTCAGCTGAGTAATGGGGCCATGCTATCTTTTATGACGTAACTCGTGTAGGTTGCGTATTGAGCAGTGAATGACAATCTAAAAATTGATTTTTGTGGTGTGGCAAAAGCCTTGCAGATCAATTTTTAGATCGTCGTTTCTATGAAATTTTAGGCATATGCCAAGTATAATTCCATTGATTTTTGTGATTTTTTGTGTGAAGATAGTTTGACATGTTTTCCAGCGCTAGAAAACGTTTAGGTTTAAGAGCACACTCCCTCTTAAACAGTAATACAGCCTCTTATGTTTGATACTGCATTAAATGCCCAAATATGGGCATAACAAATATAACAAACTGATCGATACCTATCTTTTTATTTCCTCCCCTTAGTTTGCCCAACCGAAATGGATTTTGCTGTTACATATCATTCCGAAATTGGTACTGGTTAAATGACAGGGTTTTCGCCATTTGTTTAACCTCTGCTACCGCTGTCTGACGTTTGTATGTGTGTTTGTGTGCGTGCGTGTGTCTGCAGCAACTGGATGCAATGGTCTCCCGTCCGGACGGTGTCACCCGGAGAAGTCAGCAGGGCGACCGCTCCCCGACGTCCAGTGACCACGGCCACGGGTCCGACAGCCACCTCAACGTGTGCGTCTAGGGCGACATCGATATCTCGGCCGGCGACCCGACGGCAGAGCCATCTATAATGGTATCACTTCTGCGAGCATCTATAATGGTATCACTTCTGCGAGCGACATCTGCTGGCGACCCGACGGCAGAGCCATCTATAATGTCATCACTTCTGCGAGCGACATCTGCTGGCGACCCGACGGCAGAGCCATCTATAATGTCATCACTTCTGCGAGCGACACCTGCCGGCGACCCGACGGCAGAGTCATCTGTAGGTGATACTTGGGCCGGCTTTCGGTGCTATTCACGTCCTTATACGACATCTCCCAGCGGCACATCAATTTATTGTTGATACCACGTTAGGGCCATCTATCGGTGATATGATCCGCCTTTTTGTGATACGATGCCAGAGCCATCTAACATGAGTGATGCAAACAGTCACAAGATTTCGGTGATGCCACATCTGAGCCGTCTTAAGCCTTGAGGTGATGATAAGAGCGACTGGTCGACCAGTTATGTGGCCGTAGCCATTCACCTGCCAGATAGTTGGTGCCATCCATCGGCTAGGTTTGTGATACCAGAGCCATCTGTCGGCTAGATTAACCCAGAGCCATCTATCGGCATATATATATAGACCAGAGCCATCTATCAACGACCCGTGAAGTTGTGCTTCTGCCGCTGTGGTGCGTTGCCTTGCCGATCGTGCGCTGTTGGCCTCTCTGAAAGGGTTGATGCTTCGGGAAATCGCCTACGCCTGTACACTATTTCAGTTTGTCAAATATGGCGACCAGTACTAAAGCCTGTTCTATAACAGTTGCTCGTGTTCAAAGAGCCTTAACGACTTACTTCTGCTCAGGTGACTTGCATGTTTTTGTGGATGTTTATCATGAGCTTCGCCCGTCTTCATGTAGTATTTTTTAGGAGTCAACTTTGTATCGTACAATAGTTCGATGACATCTTTTGTCAGCTTGACAGCGTACAGGTAAGTAGTTAAGCTAGAACCCACTTAATCATGACACAACTCGGGGTAGTTTTTAACGACTCGTCATTCTGTGCCTCTACCTGCGTATATTCCCATTGTGCGTTAGAAATACGGAGGTCAGTCCCGGACGGGGCCTTCATATTTGTGATTCTGCTGCGATGAAGCTGTTTGCGTAGCTTTGTCATAAAATCAAAATACTCTGCTTCCTTTGTCACGTTTAGATCGGCAATTTTGTTCCGCGTGGCTTTCGCTAAGTGTTGTCACGACCAATGTGCAGAGCCTCGGTAGACTGATAGGATTGTGAAGTGACATAATGCTTGCCATGACACTACGTCAGAGTTTGAATGTCTGCCACGGCCAGCTTTTGGATGTGCCTTTGAATATGAAGATTTTACTGGTGCGGTTTACGGCCGACTATACCCAAGTGGTTTGTGCTCGGATGAATTATTTTCTCAGTATGTATGGTGAGTGCCTGCGTGTGCTTGCTTACCAGCTATTCATTGTTTAGGCAGGTTTGTGCAGAGTAGCTGTGTTATGGTCTGTACCTGTTTGATGTTGTTTGATGTGGAAAATATACTACCTCTATTTTTATACCTATCTACCACACTTTTTCATTTTCTGTACCTGTTTTTTTTTTCTTCTTCATGCTGTTAAACTTATCTCAACAGTGAACTTCCTTGCAAGTCATAGGCTCTTACTGAAAAGGGTCGTGCTTTGCTCAAATTTGTTTTTAGTTTTAGCATCGTGTTTGTTTCTGAGGTCATGAAGCCGCCTGGTCGCAGTAGGTTAACACGGCATACAGTCATGCTCGTGACCAGCTGGTGCCTGCGTATCATGAGTGCATCAAGTCATTGAACGTTCCAGAACTAGCACTTATGAGCTAGTGAATTTCGCTCGGCGTAATAGTATTCCGCGCACAGAGAGCATTCAATGGCCCATTAGCCCAATGGTGTTTGCCAGTGTTTTTTTTTTAGACAAAAGTAATGTACCGTATGTCCATGTGTGCCCATGTTGTCAAGTCATGTACCGTGTGCCCATGTTGTTTAGTTCGTACAGAATGCAGTGGTTCTGCATAGTTTGATACAGGACTGCGCCTGAAAGACGGAGCCAGCCCCGCCTTCGTGACACGGGTCAACAGTCAGACCTAGCCTGTGGCGCAGGTACTTCTCATGTTGCGCTGCTTCCTACTCAGTCACTGTGCTGCTGCTGCCGCTGCCGCCGCCGCCGCCGTCGCTTTCGAGGCGTATTTGTATTGTATGTGTGCATGATGTGCGGCGTGTTTACCATCATCGTGCATACCAATGTCCGACTGGCTTGTGCGGAAAAATATACAATATCCGCTAATTTGTCCTCTGTTAGTGAGCGTCATAGATTTGTCTGATTACTGAGGTATTGTAGGTTAATGATAAACTTTGACTAATTACATGGATAGGAGCTTGCTAATGTGAGTTCGACATGGCCCTGCACTTTTTGGCCTAGCCGCCAGCCAGCCGCCCACAGTCATGGCATCACAGCACAGCCAGCCAGCCACTCCCAAATGTCTATGGCGCCGTTGGCCAGCCGTGAGGATTTCGTAATTCGTTACGAGCGAGCGCGAAGGCGCGGAGCGGTCCTCAGTAATATCGATTTTTCTCAACATATAAGCGCCGACCCGACCCGGACCCGCCAGACCGACGCTGTCAAAGCTATATCTTTTGAACCCGCATCGATTGACAAGCGGTTTTGCCATCTGATAACCCCATGCAATACCATTTGATGATTATTGAATTTTTTCTCATCATGATGCGTGAGCATGGCGCGTGAACGTGCCGCGTCAGGGTGTCAGAAAGTATTATCTGCATGTAGCTGAAAACGGCGGACCTATAAAGCTAAAATTTCGTGTGAGTTGGAACCAGCACACATGGCAAGTTACTCAGGTCAAACGTGAGTCACACTGCACGTGCGCACGTGCACCCCGTTCCCGTCCACGAAAATTACCTACAAAAAATCGTGCAATACCAAACCTATATCCGGCACCAAAAGTCGCCAAAGACACAGTCAAACACAATGCGTAGAGAAACATCCCCCGCGTATCCTATGTGTCGATCACGCGCGGTGGTAGTGCAAAGGTTCCGGCATACAAGCGCAAATTCATGATTTACGGAGTCTCACATTTAAATTCAGTGTCAGCACTATGGGAGTGAAAGCGATAAACAAAACCAATCTGTAGACCAATGACCGTCTCTAAAATGCATGTAAAAATTGGCTTTAATGCAGTATTTTCGCTGGTAAAACTGCCGTAATATTTTATTACGATTCTATAACATCCCTTCATTAGCACCGCCCGTGCTTCCAAAACCAAAGGGATGCTAGACATAAAATGAAGCAGTGTAAAGCGCAATCAAACTCCATTAATACCCCCAAAATTGATTTTTTGCCCCAAACATGAGCTTAATAATTGCAATATTAAAATAATGCTCAAAACCTATTTAGTTCAAGTACTCGATTTAGTTCGATCTATTTGCAACGGCAACAACAACACATAGCGAAATAATCAAATGCATGCTTGACAAGACGATCCTCCGTTGGCGGGTGATAAATTGACGCGGATTTTATTCGGACTCGCTCAGTCCTTCGCCGCTTAAGGCGTCTTTACTGTATGATGTGCTTATTTTAGTCACTGTTATGTCAACATTCCAAGCTTCTTTTAACACGGATTGGTTGATGAGATGCATGAAACAGGTAGGACTATTGCAGCCAGTAGCCACAGTCGTAGCCATCGCCACTGTCTAGAGTTTTAACAGTCCGGCCCACCCCATTGCCGTGGGTCCGCCGGCATCGGGATTAGTCGCCCCATGTAAAGAGCTCATACTACTAGTGGACTGTGCTTGATTCCAGTGGAATCAATCCGATTCCGAATCTATTTCAGTTTGTACTGGAATCAGAGTTCGATTAGATTCCGTTGTATCTGTGGAATCGGAAATCGGTGGACATCAACATTTAAGAAAATGGGGAATCTGAATCAATGTCTGTTTTAAGCAATCCTTATAGTTCTTTGAAAATCCCTTACCATAACCACTCTGATCAAGCTTCCATGATGTGGAAAATTGTTCTTTTGAGCATGAATATATGAAAGCTAGACGAGGATTTGTTACCTTACCTGATTGAGGCCTGAGGGCCAATAAACATGCTCAGTAATTATACTTATTTAAGTGAAGACAATACAGTGGTCTTGGCTCAAGATAAAATCATATTTATTGTACCATTTCTCCTCATATTTGCAAGTACTTTGATTTCCCTGTCCAGACCCTGTGTATCATATTCCAAAAAGGAGCTTAAAATAGGTCCATGCATCATGGTTAAAACTTAAAGCCTATTAAGGTATGTCTTGCTATCTTTTGCAGCCTTCGGTAGAATAACTTTTTTAACTGCAACGATTTTACAGCACATTCCATTTTTCAACAAGTGTAATCTATTCAATATAATTATTCGTGTCATTCATTCCCTTTGTACACAATGTAAGAATGGTTAGTACATTTTTTATGCAGAACGTAATACAACTGGGATATATGGAATTGAGTTCGGAATCAAGCTGTTTAGGTGCCCTGGAATCGGATTAGGAAATAATTCCTCTGGTACAATATATCAATATATAGATATATTGTAATCAGAATCAGACCCAGCTGGATTGGCATGGAAATTGGAATCGGAATCGATTCCACTGGAGCGGAAACAAGCGCAAGTCTGCTAGTGGATGGCTAACCCTCAGCAAGTCTGCTATGTGGATGGCTAGTCCTCGGCAAGTCTGCTAGTGTGTGCACTCGGGAGGGTATGCTACTCTACTAATGCACACTGGAGAATGTGTCTGTGTGTGTGTGTGGGGGGGGTCAGTTCCCCCTCCTGAGATCTCCGAAAGTATGAAAGTTATAAAGATCAAACTTACAGGGTAGGTACACTAGGTAGGTGCTATGATGATCTACATTTCCTGAAATTTAAGTAACTTTGGGTCAGGGGCGCAGCCAGACCTTCGGCAAGGGGGAAGGGGGGGTATCACGGCATCCCAAGGGAGCCCCCTAGGCAAAGGACCCCGAAAAATGGAGCGAAAAATATTTACCCAGATTTAGTCCAGTATATTTTGCAGAACCCCTAAAAAGTCGCAAATAGAGACGTCGCCGCCTAGCTAACAATTTGACGTTGTCGCTATACGTTGTGACATTGTAATACAACTACACAACGTTGTGATAGTGTAATTTTGTAGACTTCCAGGAACGTTGTCACAACGTTACCTTGTAACGCTCACAAAACGTTGAAACAACGTTGCTACAACGTTATTTTTTACAAGCATAGCGAACGTGACTTGCGTGGTCGATCATTTATCTTAGTAAGATGGTGAATATGCTCAATTTAGGTAATTGTACTACATTGCGAGCTGTTCTTCCCAAGTTACTGGAACAAAGTTGTGACATCGTAACGATGTAACGTTTAACAGCGACGTTCATGCAATTTTTTTCTTCACAACATTACGACGTTGTTCGCAACGTTGTTAAAAAAACGTAAAATTGCCAAAACTTGATTTTTCAACAACGTTGTTACAACGGTATCTGTTACCTGGGCGGAATACCTTTCTAGTGCGAAAGATTCGCCAATAGGCACGTGCCCCTACTGCCCCCTGAATAGCCTCCTGCCTTGGGCCAATATTTTTCAAGGTCCTAACAGGATCATAAAGGTCACCATCTGGCCCAAATGTCACCGATTTTGTAATAATGACTTCGGTGACGTCAACAGGTCACCAAGCAAGGCCGTTCAAAGTTTTTGTTTTGCTCTTCAAATAATCAGTTAAATACTGGCGTGAGTCGTGACTGCTATCAACTTACCGGCGGCAAGCATGACTGTTTCCACATATACATAAACATACATACACAGAGAAGTGCTATGCAACTATGTGTAGAGAACACATATACCTACCTAACACATATAGGTACATTTGATAAGTGCTATCTGTAGCAACTTCTCAAGAGGATCTTTCCATCGAGGGAACAAATGAGCATCACTGTTTTTTTTTGTCAAAGCATCCACATCCATTAAAAGGCAACCAGGAGTGCAACGCGCCCTCAATTCCTGCGACGTGCAACACGCAAATTTCCGTTACCACCAGTAAAAAAGGAAAAAATATTGCGGCACTCTCCTGCTCATGGGCGGATCCAGCCATTTTTTGTTGTGGGGGGGGGCGCAAATTGAGTCGGTTGTATTTAAAAACAGTTGTTGAGCGGGAAGTAGCAAACCATCAGCCGTCAGCGAAAAGTTTTTGACCTGACCAGGGGGGGGGGGGTAGCAGACCGTCAGCCGTCAACAAAAAAATATTGACTGAGGTGGTTGGGTGATGGTAATTAAACTGCTATATCGGATGTTCGAGGTTTATTAAAATTCATTTGTTTTAGAAATCCATTTTGTATACTTTTTTTACAAACCAGAATTATCCCAAAACCTGAATATATATGATCGAGATGAGTCCAGTGAATATGTGCACCAAAGTTGAAGTCGATATCGTAAAAAATAGCTGACTATACGACCTTTCAAATAGAGTTCGACATGGCTGCACTTTTCCTTGGCCTAGCCGCCCCACAGCCATGGCATCACAGCCACAGCCACTCCCAAAATGTCAATGGCTGGCGCGTTGGCCAGCCACGAGGATTTTTTTAAATTAATATTATGTTTTATTTCCAGTCTTCTGTTATGGCAACTATGCATAGGCTTTTTTAACGACAATGCATTGTTTTGATAAATTTATGAAAAAAAAAAAGTTAGACTTGTGCACTATGCAGGCCACAGCCCGTAGCCACAGCCATGTTCTAGAAGATTGTCAGTCCGGCCACCCATTACGCCATGGGGCTCGGCCACCATGGGGATAGCGCCACATGTAGAACTCTAACTTTCAAGACAAAATTCGACCAACTCTACAACATTACCATGCACACAAAATGCATTTTCGTTTTGCTTTTTTATATTTTATAATGGAACAACAATGCTTTTATATGTCATTTTCGCGTTAATAAGTCGAAAAACATAAACATGTGTTACGACTCTTAATGACCATAAACGGTAACCTACAGTTTTGACCTGCGTGACTAGGGTGAGCTTGACCTGAAGTCCTGACGCCAAGGTCATCAAAAACAGCTTAGAATGAATACTAAAAAAGTGTTAAAATACACTAGACATACCGATTTATCAACTTCATATTATGTATATTGGCAATTTTTTGGCACGACATTCCCATCCCATCGGAACTTTGAGATGACACGATCAACATTTTGTCTGAAGACGTGACCTGTGTTTCACGGGTGAACCTGAGGTCAACAATATTAGATATTCCTCCGCCAAATTTGTCTGGGTTATCGAATGCCGTTTGGATTTTTAAGATCGGTCTGGTAGTTCCGGAGACCAGAGAGGGGCGGATAAAAATACCCCCAGTAAGTCGCGTTACGGAATATACCCTGCAAACTCGCAGGCTAAGTGCTCTTTCACATTCGTAAATAGCGCTTTTATTGTAGTGCTTGTATGGTAAATATTGTCTCCAGCTATCAAACTCCGTTTCCCGACTGCCGCTACGTTGCGTGGTTTGCAAGATCTTAGGGGGGGGGGGGCGAAAATAAACCCCACCCGGCAGTTCGTGGCTGGCGTGAACCCCGGCAGTGCGCGGACTAAGAACAGCTCGCTTGGCTCCCGACCCAATAAGGGCGTTTTATTGTTCATACCTTTGTGGGGCCGACTCTATCAAACCTGGCCTCAGCTCTCGTTTTTATATTTGCTAGATGTTGTTTTTCTCTGAAGGAGCAGTGAGCACAGTGGGACGTGTATCGCTGACGGCCAGAAACCTGGAAATCAGTATTCAGTTGATTTATTCATGAAATGGGCGAGGTTAATTTGGCGCTTGGCTACGCGTTTCAAATAGTAACTAAATCCGCCGTGAGGCAATGAAATAAAACGAGGGAAGTTTTGCCGACAGGCAGGTAGGCTGTACCGCACGACAGAGCTGTAATGCGGAACAGCTCATATTCAGGCGGTCTGAGGTTTCTGTGCGGTATCAGCCCCGGTACCGGCCGCGCGGCGATCCGGCCTGTCTGACGTCTTTTGTTCCTATGTACTTTTATGTAGGGGAGAGTGCCCACCAGCGAACATGGTGCCTACAGTGAACAGATGCCCCTCCAGCCTATATTAGTAATGTGATGCTTTCATCGATGTCGGTGGTAGTAGCTGACACTAAGCAATGATGTTTAAAGTTGTGAACAGCAATGGCTGCTATCATTTGATTCTCTAAGGATACGAACAGTTAAATGTTGTGTTTGCCGTTTGATTTTTGATTAACGTTTTTTGCTTTCCAGAAACATTATATTTTTATATTCAGTGAAATTAACTTTAGTGACACCTTTTGCGATGTTCATTGAATGATGTAGATGTCATAGTTTGCAACAGCCATTTGAGTTTTCCCCTCAATTTTGTTTTGTTTTTCAATATGTTGTATGCCCACCAGTGAACAGGGTGGGTGCCCAATAGTAAACAAATATTCACAGGTGGACATTCCTTTCGGAAAACCTTAACTTCTCGACAGTGAATGCAGGAGATAATTTGGTTAGGCTGATTAACTCCACGAAGGGCTCTACGGCCAGGAGGCAGGACCAAGGGAATCATCACGTTCCATGAGGACCCACCCTCGTTACAGCATTAAGATGTGTTGTTTTATTTTTGTCGAGTGTCACAGAGATTGTCAAGTGTCGAGTATCAATGGATTGTCAACAAACATCAAGTGAGCATCAGCAGAAAACCCCACCGCCCACCATGGTGAAAGTCCCCTATTCACTGGTTGAATCCCCCTGTTCAAGGGCGGATCCAGCCGGCCGTTTTTTTGGGGGTGCCAAACCGTTTTTAGCGGACCTAACCTACCCCCAATTTCGAATATCTCCCCGGATTTGGTCCACTTTATTTTGCAACCACATTATTTCTTACAATTTCATTATTTTGTTTTTTTTTTCGTTTTTTCGGCTTTGGTTATCGACAAAGGATTGCAGTTTGTATTGTTCTGACATTGCCTTACAGTACCAGAGCAAAACTGTTTCAATTGTCAACTGTACCCAAGGGCGTTGCCGATAATTTTTGAGTGGGGGGATGGGCTGAAATGACGCAAAAATGTAACCCATTTTTATGCGTG
>VOPJ01014463.1:0-19526 GCA_014673585.1 Semibalanus balanoides | reverse complement strand
AATATCCAATCGAACACTTTTGGAACCCAGACAGATCGATATCATGGAAAAGTGTATTTTGATGCACCCTAATATACACGGGTATATAAAGGAAAATAGCGTGGTCCACCAGGCAAGGCCTGCATGCAATTCGCCTCAACTATAATGATTAGGTAGGCCACCACTACCAGGGATCAAGGCTCATCCTTTTCCATACTACCACTCGATGTTTGGCAATACCTCTACTTGTGACACAGTCGTTGTTAAAACCACCCCTTACGATTATAATACAGTACCGAACACCATTTTTCAACCTTGCATGATATTTGAATACACACTCCCGACTCATCCAACAATGGAAACCAAAACAGATGGACGTATCAATTACGAAAACCAAACCCAATGCTCCCCTCAACAGAATAACAAGCACCTCTCACCGCCCATCAGTCTCCGACTCAACCCCCTTGCACCGACCTTTCGTGAAGCTCTTCCAGCGGAAAGTGACGGCTGCCCGCCCGCGTTCCTCGAAAACCCGCGCACCGCACGTCCGCTCGGGCCGAATCCACCAATCAGCGTGGCCAACGCCCAGTTTCAACCGATGCCTGGCGCGCCTGGGGCACCACTGGCCGTTCACCGGCGTCCCGGAGACGCGGGTCACCGCCACCGTGTACCACCGCCCCAACCACCAGGACGTGACGTAGCAGCCCGTAGCGTTGCGAAAAATTCGGCTATACATAACCGTGCATTTTAGGTAGATCCACAAAGTTGCAATGCGCTAGGCTTAACAGACTAAAAGTGGCAAGCGAAAAACTACCAGGAGAGCAGAATCTGCCCCAAGCGAGGAATAGGGTTATTAGATGACAATAATAAATGCATCAATTGTATCTCTAAGATGTGTAGAAGTGATGTGTAAAGATTATTCAGTATTTCTTTATTTAAAAATAGTCGGTGAATCTGTTCATATGCCAGGACTTCGCTTGCAGTGCAGGCTGACGGACAGACTGATCGGACTGTGTTATTTATAAGGGCTCCTGATCTCCACGTCTCTATCAGGTTAATTGCTATTGTCCCGACAGCATTTAGAGATAAAAAGAATAAGGTGACCGGGCATGCGCCTTTTACACGGTCCACCCGGTTCACTGCAGACGTCACCTTGACCTGAACTTGAGTTGACTGCTCCTATCGGCATGGCACAGGCGAGTCCAATGCGGAAGCAGCGATTCGAATCTGGGATGCCCTAACCGGATGCGGAATAAGCAAGCGTTATAAATTCGACAGAGCATCGATACAAAACCAATTTGTCACTGAATAGGTATTACATTGCCAAATACATCGTCGATTTTGCATATAAACTAGTTAGTTTGCAAACTAACTAGTTGCGTTACAAACTAACTAGTTGTTTTGCAAACTAACTGGCCAATCAGTTAGTTTGCAGACTAACTAGTTAGTTTGCATAGTAACTGGGCAGTCAGTTTGCAAACTAACTAGTTAGTATGCATACTAACGGATTTCTCATACTAACTGTAACATATATATATGTGTGTGTGTGTGTGTGTGTGTGTGTGTGTGTGTGTGTGTGTGTGTGTGTGTGTGTGTCTTGTGTGTGTGTGTGTTGTGTGTGTGTGTGTGAGTGGTTGTGTGTGTGGTGTGTGGTGTGTTGTGTGTTGTGTGTGTGCTGTTTGTGTGTGTGTGTGTGTGGTATGTGTTGTGGTTTGTGTGTGTGTTGTGTGTGTGTGTTGTGTTGTGTGTGTGTGGTGTCGTGTTGTGTGTGTGTGCTGTGTGTGTGTGTGTGTGTGTGTGTGTGTGTGTGTCAGGTTGTGATGTGTGTAGGTGGTGTGTCGTTGTGTGGTGTGTTAGTGTGTGTGTGTGTTTCGTGTGTGGTGTGTGTGTGTGTGTGTGTGTGTGTGTGTATTTAAATACTGCGTGCCATAGCAATGTCAAGCCAAGGACCCATAGCAAGCGAATGGGCGCAAATTCATCGCAGCATTCGTCGCACCAAAAACCCAATCAGCAACAACACACCAAGCCAAATTTAGCTTATTTGACCTCAGTTGACCTTGAAGGTATTGACCTAAAGTCATTCAATTTTCATCAAACAGAGTTCACACAGAACCTTCATATCCACACCCTACACATTGCGTTATTGTAGCTCTTATGGGGGACGAGATCTTTGAAGACATGGTGCAATCCCACCCCCGTTTAATTCTCAGAGGCCCCCAGTGCGCGTGTTAACTCGCGGCTTGCCGGGGCCGGGGTCGTTTGGACGCTCTTCTAAGGTTTTCGAGGATGCGCACCGATATTTTTAGCACAAGTGTTCGGACATCAATTACCTGCCTTACATTGTGTGAAATTATTGACCTCTGGCTATCTGAGATCAGGTCGCCAGGCCAGATCACATGACCGCATTCTCCACCTCCAAAAAGTTTGCGGTCGTACCACAGCCACAGGTTTTGACTGATCGATTTCAAACTTGCAGAATTTAAAGAAGCCACAAGTACCATCAAGTCATATCTCTCGAATTGATATAGGTGACCAAAGCTTTGATCGATCACGTGATCCCTATATTGTAAGTAAATGGGAAAATTTGCAAATGCTTCCAATTCAAAGAATACACATCAGATTATGACAATTATTTCAGCATCATGTAATTTTAGTTTTTGATAGACCCATGCAAAATTAATGACCGCAGGTACAATTTTTGCTCGGTAACCCTCACAAAGAATCTGATGTCATCTGAGATCACCAACATGTTTTTGTCCATAACCTTTCATTTAATAAAGATGTGAGACGATTACCACTGTGCTTGTCTCGTCGAACTGCTTCCGAATATGTGCATTGTTGCCCACCTGGGCTGCCATATGACCTTGGATGACATTGACCTGAGTTCAAATTTTATGTTGACCTAACCTCGTCATAATGAATATGACTCGAAGAGCTTTGACGATAAAAATGCAATGGCACCAAAATTGTCGCTCTATCATAAGAGCCAGTTAGTGTTTCTGGCCATGTTAGTGTTTCTGGCAGACACTAGCCGATCCGCTTTGCAGCGTCTGTCTGGCTCATAACAGCTTGCACCATATAGCGACCGTGCGGTGACGCGTTGATAAAGAGTGCTCTTTCGCCACAGCAAACACTGCCTAAGCGTCCGAAAGGTGCCTCTAGGAAACACCATTGACGGTTCATAAGGCCAAGGTCAGGTCACCGGAGTGGGTCACATGACCAACAGCTATGCCATGATGCCCTGAGGCTCGGTCCCGGTACAATTCCATCAGTTCCGTTGGTGCGCAGCAGAACTAAATGTGTATCGACAAGGGGCAAATGATTTCTGGACACCCCGTGCATAATAAGTATAATCTTCCACTTGCGAGCGAGAAAGCCGTTTGTTGAATTTATAACATATATAACAGCTATTCAATGAACACGAAACCAAATTAGCCGTTAGATGTGCGTCTAATATGGCGGCCTTTTAGTGGATGTGACCCTCAGTTTTTGAAAATTACTTCATATATTTTTAACATTAGGAGTTTTGTAAGTTTTTTACTGGTTGTATACAATACCATGCTTCCATAATCATACAAATTATTTATTCACCTAAAAAATAACAAGTAATACAAAAACTGGAAATTACATCAAAAGCTCATTGTGCGTTTTCATAACATCCTACCTATTCTTATTTTATTCGATTTTATTAAAAAGATCACCGACGGGAAACCCCAATTACAGGTGAAGTCACGGAATTTAACGTACTAAAATTACAAAAAGACAAACGAAAACACCTTAAAGCAAAAAAAGCACAAAAGCAAACACCAGCACCAATATAATTACAAATACAAACACAA
The DNA here is from genome assembly GCA_014673585.1 of Semibalanus balanoides. NCBI lineage: Eukaryota > Metazoa > Arthropoda > Thecostraca > Balanomorpha > Balanidae > Semibalanus > Semibalanus balanoides. Next base: position 15,708 of record VOPJ01014463.1, on the reverse strand, counting down.
AATACATGCATACATTCGATTAAAACCACCAACATCCACCAAACCACCCCAGAAAAACGGCTATCTATGATACATATCTAACATAATCCACAACTGCAATTCTAAAACTGTAAAACGTATCATGAAACATGTCACTTCCTATACATTTTTCCACGTATTCATTCATCACTCGAGGCAATCGGATAAAAAGCCCGTTCATCACGCTTAACACTCGTCCAAAAGGGACGTAAAAGAGTTGCTTGTGACGGCCAAGACGCTGCAGCACCGAAAGGGAGAAATGCTTAATTTAGTGTGCTTAAGTTAGTGTCGGCGATTTGTTTCACGGTCATTATCCAGCGTTGAACAAATTTGAAACACCGGCGCCGGATATGGCGCGCTTCAAATAGTGATAGGAAAACGCTGCTCATGAGTTTTGAAAGCAGTATGTGTCTTGCTTTGAATTTGAAAAAACATACAACATTGAATAAGGGAATCATTGTATTGAACTCTTAAATTTAAAACATATCATTGCTAAACAATAACGGAAGCTTAAGAAATTGTTGCAAACAAAAATAAAAGGTGATTGTTTCCCTTACTATTTCACTATTCTCTGCAAACTAGTATACAAAGTCACGGATCTGTTCATGCTAATCCACCGAGCAGGGAGAACTCAGTTCGTGCCGAGTACTGCCGAGGTGGAGCACCTCTGCTGATCGGACCACTCCCTCCCCGCTGAGTCCCTTGTTGAAGCCTGCTGATACCAACACTGTCTGTGACGTTATCTGCAAAGCACGAGCTCGGCATGAGTGCACTGCGCACAGTCCGACGCACAGTCCACGGTATCGACGGCGCCGGCGTCCGAGCTGCAGGGCCTGCTCCCCTCCCTCCGGAATTAGATCGCCGAGGAGTACATTGCTGCTGCCTATATGGGAGCGGCAGGACAGGTGAGTGCATGGACCGAAAATTAGCAATTCATATTGTTATGTATGCTTAGGAAAAATTGTATAACATGCCTTCGATTTTTGTAAATGTCATTCATCTGGCAAAAGGTTCTCATTTTCATTTGGTTTAGAGCCAACTAACCGCGCTGCGACAGTTATTGCGTAGGTAAAGCAAGCTATTTTGCATTGTAATAATTTCCACATCTTTAGCTCTCGTGTGCGAAACAAATCATATGAATGATTGTTGTAAACTGGGTTCATATGATGGAGAAAGATTTACAGTTTAGAAGCAGTCAATAAGTGAGACTCAAATAAATATTTATATGAATGTGTGTGTGTGTGTGTGTGTGTGTGTGTGTGTGTGTGTGTGTGTGTGTGTGTGTGTGTGTTACATCAAGTCGGTGCAAGTTTTCCTGTGAACGTTTACATAACATCATTTTTCCATTGCATTATTAAACATTCCTTAATTTTCTTACTTAAATATTCCTTAATTCATTAATCATTAAACATTCCCACTGTCTATTTAATGTAAAATTTGATATGTAAGAGAGTAATCAGACCTGATAAGCACTATGAAGATCTGAGGTGGCGAAAACTCTGCTTGAGGTTAATCATGACGATGATAGTTAAAATAACCGGTAATCTCACAATAAGTAAGGAAAAAATTAATTATGGCCGAAATTATATTGTTGAATATTTTGCTATTGAAGCTTCGTCAGCAACAAAGCATCAATAGCGAAATATTCAACAATATAATTTCGTCCATAATTAATTTTTTCTGACTTATTATGAGGTTACCGGTTATTTTAACTATCATAAGCACTATGCAGGCCGTTTTTTGTTTAATTCGCACCCAGTCGCCCAATATCATCGTGCAAAGTTCAGTTTTCTGCCAACCAATGACCTTGACGAGTCCGCTCACCACTACGTACCACAATCAATTTATTGCAGCGTTGTGCAACCATTGTAGATAAAGATATGTTTTGCTTAAGCATTCTGTCGCAATTTTTAATGTCAGAAAACATTTCATGTCTATATTATTATGTAATATGTCTGATTTAATCCCAATAATTATTGGCATAAACACAAACGCTATTTGCGAAGGGATAAGATTTTGTCTTCGGAGATAAGATCTCCGAAGGGATTTTTACCTTTCCGAAGGGATTTTGATTTCCCACCATTGATGAAGTTTGTTTTCCTTCTGACCGAGGTATTTTGCTGATGATTGGTCCTCCGATTCTGGAGATACCAAATTACAAAGAGTCATTGCACGTTTTCATGGCAACAACTCAAGTGCGGCAGATGCGCCAGATTCGTTTCATGAAGTTAACAGGAACCACAATGCAAAAGTGCATCGCCGCCTCATCCAATTGAAATAGCGTCAGCTGACGGTTGGTCAGTTGCAGTTTACTTGAACAGACTAGTGGTGTCAATCGGTAACCAAAGTTTTGGTTACCGAAAAAATTGTGTGACCGATTCGGTAATCGGTCGGTCAGGCTTATAAACTTTTGGACACTTTTCGGTCAGCTTAATCTTGTTTAAATAAGTATACTGTTAAAAAATCGGTTTCAAATCTTGGACATTTTTGGCCCTAACCAAAATCGGGTCAATATTTGACAACCAAAATGCTTCCTGTTTGGTATTGGATTGGTTTTGGTCCGGAAATTTTGGGAAAATGACATCACTAGAACAGACGCTTCCATATACGTAGTGGTGATTATAAATCGTTAGCAGATCTTAGATTCTTATAAAAAATAGTTTTTTTTTTGCGCTGCTTGGGTAAAGCATGGTAATTGGTAAGCTTTTCATGGCGATTAAAAATCATCAGTGGTCCTTACGCCCAGGGACGCAGGAAGTATGTTCAAGTTGGGGGGGGGGGCAGGATTTAGCCTGACAACGAGTACTCAGCCGGAAATCCTGCCTCACTTCAAATTCTGCCCGATTTGAACTACTAGTCACTTTTGGTTGTAGGTATTGCCTATTTACGCCACTAACTCGTCCACTACGGGTATTTTGATACCTTAATTTGACTTACAATAGACTCGGCTATCATACTGCTATACATAGTTTTTCAAATTTATTTTGATTTTTTAAAAAATTTCCGAAATTGTAAAATGCTAAAACATGAACAAAAAACATATAATAGAAACATGTCAGATAATTAAATAGTACGAAACTTCACAATATGTGACGTGTGCAAAATTTGAAGTTGATACCTACCATTATTTAAAACTGACTAACAATTATGGCCTTCCAGAGATCAAAATCGACCTCTTTCGACGGCATTACCTACCATGGATATAAATTGTATTTGCGTTTTTGCTTTATACTTTGAGTTATTTGAAACTAATATCGCTTTAACTTTTTCACGGCTCTAGAGCAACAAATAGCCAAATTGACATGTAGGCACCAACGCCTATTGACCGTAATCGCAGTTTGACCTCACGTGACCTCGGATGACTTTGACCTGATTTAGACTGCATCCTTCATCTGAGTCTAAGCTGATACCAATCAAGATCTAAGAATTGATACAAGTGTACGGATACATGAATAATAGGTAACCAGATTTTACTGCTTATAAGTTAACCGCGCCGTTGCGGTGCTCGGGCGCCACCTTCGCTCGTTGCCGGTGGAAGGGGAAGGGAACACCATTTTCAAAAGTCCTCGTCAAAAGTATTTGGAAACTATTGTGCGTCATTTCTTAACATGTCAATATTGAGGTCACCAAAGGCCATGAAGGTCAGATTTTTCACTTCAGGGCTTTGCTCCAGAATCCCCCAAATATCTCGCAAACTATGATAGCTCTAGGAACAAACGGAAAGCGATTGGAAACTTTTGAAAAATGCAATCGCCAACGTGTCCTCCAATTTTATTTCGGGTAAATAGTTTAGGCTCCTGAGACCATCAAAGATCAAAAGGCTATTTTGGCCAAATCAGTTTTTTTCACTGGTATCCTTTTACCTAATAAAGATAAGGCAATAATTTTGACGCCATCGTGTTGGTCGGCTCAACAAGGCGCTTTAATCGTATTCACGATCGACCTGTTAGGTCAACTTAGAAATTGACCTTTTAGTCAAGGTTCTAGTGGGTAAAACCAAAATAGGTCATGTTGCAAAATTGGGAGATGTCTCGTCGAGACACGTCTCTCATTACGATTTGTTGACTTGTACACATTGACGGTGGCGGTTTCACCTTATTTAACTGACGATTTTATCGAGAGTAATGACAAAACATTGTTTGATGACCTGCAGATTGACCTCGACCTGAACCTGTAGAGGTCACCTTACACAAATTGGACCTGGGGCTTCAGAATGGCCGATGATAACATGATCCAGAAGGAATTGGGCTGCTATCTTGCGTATATCCTCACAATCATAGGCGGCGGAACGGGGGCGGGCACCGGGGCACCGTGTCCCTTTGAATTTGTAAGGGGGCACCCATATAAAAGAGCTCCCCTTAAATTTGTTATGGCTAAGTTTTTAGGTTACAGATTTAGGTCTTATTGTCAAATTTATGGAAGCACATTTGTATAATGTGAATATTTACGGGCATGATAATCCTCGTGAAAAACAGTAAATAATTGAAAAATCGTGGAAAATCGAGTGTTCAAGTCAGTGGCCAGCAGAAAACGTGAAAAGAAAGGAAATATAATTTTAAGAATATCACAGGATGCAGAATTTAAGGACATGCTGTTTAATTTTTAATTTTTAGGTTGCCTATTTCAAGGAAAAGGTCGATCAAAAAGTGTACATTTATGAAATATCATTTTCGTTAAAATTGTTTTATCAGAATTGTGAAATTTTGAGATTTTAACTCCCCAAAATTCAAACTGAGATTTTTCCGTTCAAATTGACACAATTTGTGTGTGAATATATACAAAATCGAGAAACAAATATGCAAAGGTGGCAAAAATCAGCATCGTCNACCAGTTTCCCATTTGTTTACGTCAGACGATCCTCTATTGTGTTGCCGTAAATGTTGCACAAAAACCAACGCCCTGCGTTGCTTTGCTTGTGAGCTATTCATAAAAGACATGTGAGGGGCACAAGAGTGCCACCACAGTTCGCGTGTTAACTAAAGCTTTGCCAGGTGAAGCAATTGCATGGGTCGTGCGAACCCCTACAGACAGGAATACAAACTAAAAATGGAATTTGAAACATGTCCTGGGACATGTGGCCTTTCTCATAAACGTTTGGTAGTAAAAATTATGTAGTATAGTTGTAAGGTTGTGAAGTATAGTTGTAAAGTTGTGTTGCATAAAGCAAAAACTACAACTTACTACACTCGCGAGTTTACAACTGTACAACTCTACAATTGTACTACAGAAACTGCTACGGCTGTTTTTAAAACGACAATTTTACGAAAACCTACTACAATACAATCTACTACTCTGTATGAAACACACTACAGTAGTAGGTTGTGAACTTGAAACTACAATTTTACTACTGTAGTAGGATTGTTAAAATTCTTTATTAGAAAGAGCACTGGAGATATACCGTATTGTTTTGCGTGGCTTTAGGGGCTCCAGTGGTTCGGAGGTGTTCGATACTGTATCAACTATGACCTATGTTAGCAATGAGGCAGTTTTTATTTCAGCGCGAGCAAAACATAAGCGTTCCTAGTTTTGAGCATGGCAGCCCTCATGTTTAATTCTAGCATTGGCCAGGGATTATATTCCATATTACTTTGTTGTGCGACTCCAACTAATTGACATGGTGACTTCAGAGTTGGTTGGCAATAATATTTATTCACATTGACGAATTATTAGTACAGATTAAAATTGAGAAAATTGAAACGTCAAATATTATTTCAGCAACAATCGTCATTGGCACCTTTTCATCATCGACAATTATGTCAACCTGACCGGACAACATCGCCATGGTCAACGTGACAGCGTTTCCTCCATAAAAGGGCAGTGCCTGGTGCCATCAGCGAGCATGGAACGTAATTTGAAAATAAGCTCTGCATGGCGTAGACTCATGGCGATAAAGCAGTCCTTCACTAAATCACGCTATGAATAACACTTTGATAGTTGCCACCATTCTAAAAATGGATAAGTAGATGCCACCATCCTTAAAAGAAACTTCTGGAGACAAATCGTCCACACTCACCAGCCTGATGGAAGTGTCAGTGGAACTATCGAAAATCACCAGAAGATTAATGCTTATACCCTAGCCAAGGAGCTCTCTCTCTCTCTCTCTCTCTCTCTCTCTCTCTCTCTCTCTCTCTCTCTCTCTCTCTCTCTCTCTCTCTCTCTCTCTCTCTTCTCTCTCTCTCTCTCTCTCTCTTCTCTTCTTCTCTCTCTCTCTCCTCTCTCTCTCTCTCTGTCTCCTCTCTATCTCTCTCTCTCTCTCGTTCTCTCTCTCGTCTCTCTCTCTCTCTCTCTCTCTCTCTCTCTCGTCTTCTCTCTCTCTCTCTCTCTCTTCTCTCTCTCTCTCTCTCTCTCTCTCTCTCTCTCCCTGTCTCTAGTAATTTGAGCAGAAGCCTTTGAGGAGACTGATAAGTCTGATAGTTACCGCAGCCTGCAAAGACGAACACGCTGAAATATAGCTCGGGTTTGATTGTATGACATTGTTGCAGTTGCAATCTGTTTATGAATTATTAAATAATACCTATAAATAATAATATTAAATAAAACTTTATGACTTATTGCAGCGACCCTACTGTGGCGGTAAAACCGAAACGAGCCCGATGGGGCCGAGTTCTGTTTTCACACATGTACATTAAATAACGGTACAAGCTATTTCATTTCAACTTTTCCTGCCAGTTCGGGTGAGTTATGCACCGGGGTTCAGGAGGAATGCTAGGACCTAGTGCTCCCGGTGGTAGACAAGGGTACTGGTGGTCCAGTGGCGAGGGTCGGGCTGGTCCGTGGGAAGGGTCAGGATGGTCCAGTGGGAGGGTCCAGGGTGGCTTCCAGTGGAGGTCGGGTGTCCAGTGGGAGGGTCGGGGGTGGTCCAGTGGAGGGTCAGATGGTCAGTGTGAGGGTCGGGGTGGTCCAGTGAGAGGATCGGGTGGTCAGTGGGAGGGCGGGGGTGGTCCAGTGGGAAGGGTCGGGTGTCCAGTGGGAGGGATCGGTGGTCCAGTGGGAGGGTCGGGGTGGTCCAGTGGAGAGGGGTCAGGATGGTCCAGTGGCAGAGGGGGCGTGATGGTTCCAGTGGGAGGGTCGTGGTGGTTCCATGGGAGGGTCTGGTGTTGGTCCAGTGGATGAGGTCGGGGTGGTTCCAGTGGGAGGGGTCAGGATGGCTCCAGTTGGAGGGTCGGGGTGCCAGTTGAGAGGGTCGTGGTGTCCAGTGGGAGGGTTTCAGGATGGTCCAGTGGAGGGTCAGGCATGGTCCCAGTGGGAGGGTCAGGGTAGGTCCATGGGAGGGTCAGCGGTGTCCAGTGGGAGAGTCGGGGGTCCCCCAGTGGGAGGGTCGGGTGGTCAGTGGAGGGTCGGGTGAGTCCAGTGCGGAGGTCGGGGGTGGTCCAGTGGGAGGGTCGTGGTGGTCCAGTTGGAGGGTCGGGCTGTCCAGTCGGAGGGTCAGGATGGTTCCAGTGGGAGGTCCGGGATGGTCCATGGGAGAGGTCGTGGTTGCGTCCAGTGGGAGGGTCGGGTGGATCCAGTGGGAGGGGCGGGTGAGTCCAGTGGGAGCGGTCGGGGGTGGTCCAGTGGAGGGTCAGATGGTCCAGTGGGAGGGGAGGGATGCGTTCCCAGTGGGAGGGTCCGTGTGTGGTCAGTGGAGGTCGGGCGTGCGTCCAGTGGAGGTCGGGGTGGTCCAGTGGGAGGGTCGGGGGTGGTCCAGTGGGAGGGTCATGGATGGTCCAGTGGTTAGCGTCAGCTGGGTTCCAGTGGGGAGGGTCGGGGTGCGGTCCAGTGGGGAAGTCAGGGTGGTCCAGGTGGAGGGTCGATAGGGGTGGTCCAGTGGGAGGGGTCAGGATTGTCCAGTGGGAGGGGTCGGGTGTCCAGTGGGAGGGGTCGGGTGCGTCAGTGGAGGCAGGATGGTCCAGTGGGAGGGTCAGGGTGGTCCAGTTGGGAGGGTCGGGGTGGTCCATGGAGGCGTCAGGATGCCGTCCAGTGGGGAGCGGTCAGGTGGTCCAGTGGTAGCGGTCGGGTGGTCCAGTGGGGCAGGGTTCGGGTGTCCAGTGGGAGGGTCGGGCGTGGTCCAGTGTGAGGGTAGGATGGTCCAGTGGAGGGTCGGAGGTGGTCCGATGGGAGGGTCGGGTGTGTGGTCCCAGTGGGAGGGTCAGGGTTGTCCAGTGGGAGGGTCGGGGTGGTCCAGTGGAGGGTCAGGATGGTCCAGTGGGAGGGGTCGGGGTGGTCCAGTGGGAGGGTCTGTGGTCCAGTGGGAGGGTCGGGTGTCAGTGGGAGGGTGTGGTGGCTCCAGTTGGGAGGGTCGGCGGTCCAGTGGGAGGGTCGGCTGGTCCAGTGGGAGGGTCTGGGAGTGGTTCCAGTGGGAGGGTTGGGTTGCGTCCAGTGTGAAAGGTCGGGTGTGATCCAGTGTGAGGTCGGGCTGTCCAGTGGGAGGGTCGTGATGGTCCAGTGGGAGGGTCTGGTGGTCCAGTGGAGGGTCGGGTGGTCCAGTGGGAGGGTCAGGATGGTCCAGTGGGAGGATTGGGGTGTTCCAGTGGACAGCACTATGGACTTTGGAGCAGGGACCGCACCGATTTTATTTATTTATCAATATCGCCGACGGGATGACCCATTGATGGACGAAGTAAAAAAAAGATTGTGGGTTCGACTCCCACTGAGTCACCCGCATTGATGTCTCGTCTGACCAGGTGAGGCCCTTGTGAAACGCCCAACAAGTATAATCCTAAAGAGAGGAGGGGAAGGAGTAAGTGTACTGTAAGTGGGCGAAAGATCCGTTAAAAGTGAGCGGAAAACATAACTCAAAGTCCTTTGTGAGGAAAGTTCTGAGTCCATAGATGGAAGTTTGTATCTCCCAATTTGTAACATGTAACTTACAAATATCAACGTTTTCCGCAATCTGATTCTGAAACTTAAATACCAAAAAAGCTCGGTTTCATTATTAGGGCAAGTGCGGTGCCTGATCTTAAAAAATCATCTCAACAAAATTGTTTTGCTAAATTGGCGAAAAATGCTTCATTCAGCGGCAAATTTATTTGAAGCTTCACGTCTGCTTGCTCGCAGTTTGCCCGGCCCTCTGGCTTTATCTGACCTTGAACTTGGCCGCTGCCATAGGCCGCAGGTCACTCCCTTCAGAGGCAAACAGCGAGCACCGCAGCGGTTCGAACCCACATTGCTAGACTGAGTCAGATTGTAAGTAAGACCAGAGGCCGTTCTTATAATAAAAAATCGAGCCACCGGCTCGATTTTTTTTTTAAGAATGGCTTTAGGACTGGATATTTGCTATGTTTGGGCACAATGTAGCATACCAACATTGTATTTGGCTTTGCTGCTACAAATCTGAAGCACTATTTCGACGCTAAACATCTCCTGCGCCGAGTTATGAGCACATGAAAAAAAATGAGCCAGCGGCTCGATTTTTTATTATTATAAGAACGACCTCAGCTGTTCTCTGCAGTCTGAGGAATGTACAGTGTACATACATACGTCCATACGTACATACAGTGTACATACGTCCGTGTATATTGTACACGGACGGACCGAGTTATCACGGTCACCTACCTCGACGTTGGTGGTCTTTGGGTAGGACAAGAAGCTCTGTATGGTGGTGACGACCTGCCAGATGAGAAGTCCGAGGAACAGGAGGGAGACGAGAGTCCAGATCACCTGACGAACCTGGGAACATTGAGAACAGAGTTAGTAAACAGCCCGAGGAAAAGGAAGGAAGCCAGAGTTCAGTTTTCCTTCCTTCGCCTTTCCCCCAAGCCTCCTCATCAACCTGTTGCTACCTCAACCCTCGCCCTATGACTGACACACAAGACAGAGGCTGACAGGCCCCCCTGAGGTTTTACTTGAATAACTTTCAACACATGCGGCGCATCTTTCTAAACTTTTCAGTAGCTGTCAGCTGAGCTTACAGCAATTATAAAAATACTGCGAAATTGCATTGCAGGTGGTTGAGTTGTTTGGAAGATAAAGATATTTTAGTGACGTCATGTTTGTGAAAAAATATAAGTTTTAGAAGAAAATAAAATATATATATAAATATATATATATATATATATATATATATATATGTGTGTGTGTGTTACAGTAAGTATGAGAAATCCGTTAGTATGCATACTAACTAGTTAGTTTGCAAACTAACTGACTGCCCAGTTAGTATGCAAACTAACTATAGTTGGCAAACTAAAACTGACGGGCCAGTTTAGTTTGCAAAATAAATATGTTAGTTTGCAACGCAACTAGTTAGTTTGGCAAATAACTAGTATTATATCGAATCGACCGATGTATTTGCAATAGTTAATACCTATTCAGATGTATACATTGGTTTTTTGATCGATGCTCTGATCCAATTTATATCGCTTGTCTCGCGCATCCAGGTTCGGGCACCAAGATTCAAATGCGCTGCTTCCAGCATTGGATCGCCTGTAGATCCGTGCAGTGGTCGCCTAAGTTTCTGTCAAGGTGACGTCTGTAAGTGAACGGAGTGGACCGTATAACAAGGCATGCCGGGTACCTTACTTCTTTTATATCTATATGCTAGTCTAAATGCTTAAATGCATTACCATGATCGGACGGGCACATGGCGCGCAAATCCACGATTCGTGGGGCACATGTGCTTTAACGCTTTTTATCATCTACTAAATTTGAAGTTGGACCTAATTAGACGGTGGGTATATTGCCCTCCGTATTTTATTTATTCTCAGTGTGCATCTGCCCCAAATATTTATATATCCAAGTAATTTTATGTGACAACTGTTCCTGACCTCACTTATTGACGACGAAACTACGAAGGAAATATGTGCCGCACAACTGCATTCGTAACTGCCTCCCTAAAACATGATCGTGGACCACCATTTGACTGAGGACCGATTTCTCGAAACTTTTGACACAAGACGCGTAATTAATTTTAAAGTAGATCCACAAGTTTCCAATGCGCTAAGGGCATAATGGGGAGGTCAGAGAGAAAAGCGACCTGCCTTTGGTCACTAGACGAAAACTCCCGAGCTAGACGAATTGTAGGTACTAGATATCTTACGAAATTCCTGCATAGTTTCAAAACTTTCGAGGGAAAAAGACTGTGGCTACGAACGCACTAAACATTTTTGAAGGTGAGAGATCACTTGATGACATGGGATATAGATGTGTGAGATTGATCAAATTTTCCAAATTGTGGGTATTCGATCCTACAGGTGTATCGAAATTTGGCCGGCGCTGCGCGCCGCCGTTTTTTCCGCTACTCCTGAAACTGAGGGGGGGGAAACCACCCTCAGTGAGTGAGCAGAGCGATTGATACACAGTGAGAGAGAGAACTACCAGGAGAGCAGAATCTGCCCAGCGAGGAATAGGTTATTAGATGACATAAAAATGCATCATTGTATCCAAAGTGAATGAAAATTGGTAAAAATTTCAGTATTTTTTTATTTAAAGAAAATAGTCGGTGAATTCATAATGCCGGACTCGCTTTGCAGTGCATGCTGAGATGAGACCGATCGGACGGAATACAGGCTCCTGAATCCTACCGTCCGAATCAGGTAATTGCCTATTGCCCGAACAGATATAAGAAGTAAAAAATAAGGTACCACGGCATGCTTTTACACGAGTCCCCTTTCACATGCAGACGTCACCTTGACGCTGAACTTGAGGCGACCACTGCCAGGATCAGAGGCGATCCCAATGCCGAGAAGCGATTCGAATCTGGGAACTGCCCTAACCGGATTGCGAATTAAGCAATGCGTTATAAATTGGACGTAGCATCGATAAAAAACAATTTGTCGCTGATAGGTATCTACATTGGCCAAATACATCGTCGATTTTCGGCATATAAACTGGTTTTAGTTTTGCAAAATATAAGTTGCGTTTGGCAAACTAACTAGTTGTTTTGGCAAACATAATGGCCGGATCAGGTTAGTTTTCAAACTAACTAGTTAGTTTGGCATAGCTAACTTGGACAGTCAGTTAGTTTGCATTAGAATCTAGGGTATGCAGATACTAACGGATTACATACTAACAATTGTAACATATATATTATATATCTATTATTCATATATATATATATTTTATATATTATATTATTATATATATATATTTATATGCAGCTAATAACAAACGGAAAAGGAATGAAATTTGAGTGACATTTTAAACAATAGTGATCTAAAAATAATACAAAATACAAAAACAAAAATTAAATGATATCTAACAACCACAACAAAATCCAAAATTTCGAAGATGTTATAAAATACATACATGTGAAAGGACTAGTCATAAACAATGCACAAACCAAATTGCAAAACAATATCTCTCTTTTGAACTGAGTGACGACTCCCAAAGTGTATGAAACTTGTAACGTCATTTTTGAAAACACTTTTTTGACTTTTGTTAACCAGATGCGAACAACCAAATATGTATTCTGTTTTTTTTTTAGCCAAACGGATCTAATAGCATGTTTTTTATTTACAATTATCAAATTTTCTTTTTGAGTTTTTTAACAGAGCAAAATTGGTTTTCTGGACGTGGTCGAGTCGAGGACATTCACTTGACATGGAAGTTTACCCATTATCCTGAAACCTAAAATGAAACCTAATCCACAGATAAAACCACCGTGAAACCTAAAATGCGCATAACATTAGATTCCTCAAATGACAGGCAACATACCTTTTTTTCTGAGTTGCTCTATATTCCTTGGTCTGGAAGTTGGCATGGGGGCCTGTCATCCCCCCTCTCGTAGGGTGAAGGAGAAAAATGCTCCCGTAGGGCGATGGTTAAACCGCAAACATCATCATTCATCATTATCACTATTCTGTCGTTTTTTAATGCTGCGACCAGTCATTGTTTTTCACAACAATAAATAAATGCGAAACAGAGAAGGTTAAGTACGTGCATGCATACTTTAGCAATTGACATACATGACATCACTTCAAAGTAGACGTGCGTATGTGCGCATTATCGTGATCATGATCTATCACATGGGACTCCCTTCTCTATTTTTGATATGCTGCCCCTGTACTAATCTTCTGAGCATAATAATATCCCATTACAGGGCCTATGTTATTCATTAACGTAGAAGCGAGTTGTCGATATTTCCAGGAACACCAGCAACCGTTCAACCAGCTGCTAACGATCACAATTATTCGCGGTAGTTACGAAAAAGAAGTGAGGCGACTTGTTCATACATGCATGACAATGTGACACATTTATGGTTCATATACTTGACTGCGAAAAGAGAGGGGCTTTCGGCAAGAGGCGTTCAGCAACTTTGTGCAATAATGTAGTTGTCACAATGTGTTTGATGGCCATCTGTTTTGAGTTAAGGATCAGTGCCTCAAACATAAAGCGGTCATAAGCATTGTTAATCGTGCTATTTGAAGAGTCATTAGTAAGCAGCAATATGCAGCAGCGGTAATGAAATGCTAGCTAAGGACAAATATTTTATAGTTAAGTGTTAAATGTGCCGCTATAAAGTATTATATCACCTGCACTTACATCTAGATCCATACATTCAATACAAAATGTATATGCTATAGGGCGATACATTACATGATATTGAAAGAAAGTGTCACGTCCCGATTCAATGGCACCTACATTTGCCTCTATATAGAGCTTCGTCATCGCACAAACAAACAATTTAAAGTTGTGATAGAATGAATGAGATAAAGTGCCTTTTCCATTTTACTTGTGCTTTGGCTTGACTTAATTTGATTAAACTTCCATTTCATGATGCATCATTGGAGGAGGTGTAATTGGTGGGGGGAGGGTAACACCAGCACCACCGACGCGAGCTTGGCACCCTATGCAATTATCACTAGGAATATCCGGGCTAATGGTAATGAGCAAATGGCGTGAGCTCTTACCGAGTCTAACATCAGAGGTGCAGCTTATCAGAGATATGTGACCCAGTCGACAGTTCAACGAAATTACAACATTTTGACGAGTTTTATCTAATGAGATATTTTATCAATCAAGCGGTCTACTTTTTATACTTGTTTAAAACGTTGGTTTAGGTGGTGTTATGTGCATGATCATTTTGTTCAGCATATTTCTTTGCGTGGCTTCTGATCATTACCATTATATCTGGCATTTATAATTTATCAACCGAATTTAGCGTCCAAATGTTTACGTCCCCGAAACACTAGGCACATTCCTTGCATTATGTAAACACAAATTTAACAATACCTTGCGCGAACTCTTTCATCCCGAATATCTCAGCCTTGCCAGTGAAGAAATTGGAAGAAATTGAACTTACGAAACTACGTAGGGTGGACCAGCATACTTTACCCAATACTAAATTTTGTCAGTGGCTCACGCCTACCAAACCAAATTCATGACCAGGCTGAGTCATGTAGGAATAGTGGGTCCATCGGTGACATAGGAAGTTTGCATCTCTACTGAGCGTCGACGCTCAGCCTGTTTGGCCTCACACAAGGCAGAGGCATCCAGCTGATACATAGTATGCCAAGGTTAGGCTGTTTGGCCTCACACAAGGCAGAGGCATCCAGCTGATACATAGTATGCCAAGGTTAGGCTGTTTGGCCTCACACAAGGCAGAGACATCCAGCTGATACATAGTATGCCAAGGTTAGGCTGTTGTTTCCTTTTGTTTGCTTGAGGCTGGATAAGTCGTTAATTTGTCACGGAAAGACATAACGTGGAGTTAAAATTAAATTACGTTTTGAAAACAGAGTAGTTCATCAAAGTTTATTTTAAGGTACTTTCTTCCGATCGATCGAACTAGCCCGCTGATGAAGATGCGTACAATACGTATCTAAAGTTTCGACACAAACACTCTTATGTAACAAGTCTGCATTAAAAATTGAAAGCTTCGACATGAACCAACTATTAGGGAGAACGTCTGCATTTTAAACACAATTTTCCTTTATTTGTACCGTAACGAGAGTCTTCTTATCGGTCGCACAGGGCTCGACACAATGTTTCTGATAATGATGATAACGTTTCGGGCACACTTTCAGTAGATAACTGTCTATTGCTAACTGTAGATAGCTATAATACAGTGCAACGAAGATAACTAACTGTAACTAACTAAGATACACTAAGATATCTAACTGTTACTAACCACAATCAATTCAGATAATTAACTGCCATTTCTAAACAGCTGTCATTTGGCACCAAACACACTAAACGCAAGTTTTTCTCCTAGCACCACCCAATGTTTTATTCACAGACTATTTATACCTAATTGTGATTGCCGATCTGTTGTCGAGTTGCCGATCTGTTGTCGATTGCCGATCTGTTGTCGGGTGGCGTCGACCGCCGACTGGCGCCACTTTCGGGCAATCAACACGTCAATGTGAGCCACGCAAAATCGCGACAACGTCCCTCCAGCAGCTACTATTATTACTTCTAATGTTTGCAATACCCATACCAGTAGCAGTTACATTAACCCAGACACGCTATTCGGTGGCGACATGTCCACGAGGTCGGGGAGCTGGCGTCGACCGATGTCATAGACTGATTTCGTGGACTGATGTCGTGGACTGATGTCGTAGACTGATGTCGTGGACTGATGTCGTGGACTGATGTCGTGGGCTGGTGTAGATAACGATAATAACGGCGCCATTTCCTGTCGTAGTTCGATTATCCATCTGTCTTTTTTGCGAGCGAGATAGTGTCTGCTGTTTTTGTGATTGGTTGTGTGGGTATTGCTATGGCGGTGGTCGACTATCAACTGACCGTCTGTCTGTCTGTCTGTCTGTCTGT
>VOPJ01014462.1:0-11809 GCA_014673585.1 Semibalanus balanoides | reverse complement strand
GCGACCGCTGCCACCGGCCGCAGGCCATTCCAGTTGAAGAAAATAGCGAGCTCCGAAGCGACTCGAACCTGGGCTGCCACTACCGGCTGAGGTCAGAAGCCCAGTGCTCTCCCGACTTAGCTACAGGGCGGACACATTGTAATCCATGCTCTTTCTGTCTTCCAGGTGTTGATGCCGGTATAACTCTTCCCCCATCTCCAGGCCTCAGGGTGTGCCGTCACTAACCCGCCCCTCACCCCCAGGCGCTGTATAACTCTCTCCATCTCAGCCTCCAGGTCTGCCTCTAACCCTGCCTCCTCACCCCAGGTGTGATGTTGCGGGCGCATTCCCTGCTGCTGCTGCGGCTGGCGGCCCCGGCGGCGGCCTCCTGTGGGCCGGCCGCCCGGCTGGTGCCGGCGCGGTTGTTCAGTGCGGCGCCGCCCTCCACCGTCCGTCACTGCCGCTGCCGTCAACGCTGAACCGTTCATCAACGGCTCCAAGCTCCACCTATGTCGAGGAGATGTATGTCCAGTGGCTGCGAGATCCCGCCTCCGTCCATGTCGTGAGTAACGCCTGCACATTTAGCTATTCATTTATTTAGACGTACAACGATGTTCGCTATACATACGGTGGCTTTTCCTGTCGAGGTGAACACAAAATGGCAAACCGCGCCGTAGGTTTGAACACAGGGATAGAATGGGGAGGGGCGGGTAAAACAACATTCATACATCACGCATCCATAACGAAGGGAATCATAGGCTAAACATCGGGTCTGCGGGTATCATCGGCATGTCTAGGCGTCTTTCTTGAGGACGTTTCTTCACGGCCCGTTTGAACGGTGCGATCTTAAGACGCGTAACCTCAGGTGGCAGGCTGTTGTACAGATGAGGCGCTCGGTAGGCAAACTGACGTCGACCGGCCTCGGTGCGGAAGCCCAGGAAGATACAGCATCCCGTCCTGTCGTGTATGCCGGGCACGCACTTCTGTGTTATCGTTTGAACATAGCCGAGAGTGAAGATGGCTCTCCTGTTTTTTTTTTTTTTATGCTGTGTGCAATATTGAAATAGTGATACTGAGCCAGTTGTTTTGAGTTGAGCCAGCCCGGGCCTTTAAACACGTGTGAAATGTGATCAAATTGTATCTGGCCGGACACGAGCCGAGCGCAGAGGAGCTGACGGGCGGAGCTGAGTAGCAGCACTACACACATTAGCCGGGACCTCTGTGTCTGTATCGGTGTCAGGAATCAGTCAGCTCGTCCACTGAGTGGGCGGAGCTGAGTAGCAGCAACTACACACATAGCGCGGACCTCTGTGTCTGTATCGGGTGTCAGGAATTCAGTCAGCTCTCCACTGAGTGGGCGGAGCTGAGTAGCAGCACTACAACATAGCCGGGACCCTCTGTGTCTGTATCGGTGTCGGGAATCAGTCAGCCGATCTCCACTGAGTGGGCGGAGCTGAGTAGCAGCACTACACACATTAGGCCGGGACCTCTTGTCTGGTATTCGGTGTCAAGGAATCAAGTCACTCTCACTGAGTTGGGCGGAGCTGAGTAGCAGCACTACACACATTAGCCGGGACCTCTGTGTCTGTATCGGTGTCAGGAATCGGTCAGCTCTCCGCTTGGCAGATATATTGTGCCGTCGGTCTGATTCATGCCATTTGATGTCGCGATGCCGGCTCACCGACAGCATGTAGAGTTGAAAGCTATACGTTCAAAGCGACTGCAGGAGTTATTTCGATTAGTGTCCTTGACTGAAATCAGGAGCACTTTCTCACGAGTTTCACTTGATTTTGGGTTCCTCTCACTTTCGTTTTGAAATCGAGCTTGGTGCGTAATGCTGTATATTCAGCTATTCCTCTTCTTTGGCCATTTTGTTTAAGCTAATCTGTGAGCTGACTAGCAAAGTCAATATCTAAACCTTTGCCTGGTTCTGGTGGCTCTTCTCGCAGCCCTGCCCCAGAACTGACCGTTCAGTCGTGTTGGAATTGACGACATGGCGATCTTCTTTAACTCGCTATGACCTGCCGTGACCCGTCACATTCTCCAGTGGCTGTGTTCTCCATCCTGCCACAGTTGTATATATCGCAGTACATCAGTCCTAGACGTGCACCAGACGGAGCGCCAGACGCAAACTACCGATAGTTGCTGGCGCGCAGCCAACAGCTGTCGACGGGGCTTCCTTCCATCATGTGATAGTTCACCCGCACTAACTGACCAGCTGAAGCTGCATCGATTAGTATCGATTGACCTCATCATCTTACGTCATATGGCCAGAGGAGCTGTTCACGCTCGTAAACTTGCTCATAAGTATCTATTAGCATCATCTTCGCATAGCCACCCGTGGCCTGGCCGTCGCCGTGTGAGGTGTCTCGAGTATAGTCCATAACACCCAGCACAAAACAGTGTCGTGCGCTTGAAGAGAATCGCCACGCCTTTATGTGTGGAAAAGCTACCGAAGAGCACGTCGTTCAGATCTTCCTCTGTTTTCACGGCCACTAGGCGCGTGATTCCCCGTTACGCCACAGTCACGTGACACGGTATTACGGCGTGTCACATGACTGGTACGTCACGTGTCACGTGGCCGTCTGCGATACCTCCGAGTCACATGGTTGCTCACCTGGCCTGGTGGGCGACATTGGCGCACCTTATACGATACGTCGGCCCGGGTCGGGCGTACTCCACTTGACTATGCGGCTGGGGCGGGCCGGGGGCAGCAGAGCCGGCGAGGAGGGCTCGGTGTTTTCCACTTGACTATGCGGCTGGGGCGGGCCGGGGGCAGTAGAGCCGGCGAGGAGGGCTCGGTGTTCTCCACTTGACTATGCGGCTGGGGTGGGCCGGGGGCAGCAGAGTCGGCCCGGGCCGGGCGTACTCCACTTGACTATGCGGCTGGGGCGGGCCGGGGGCAGCAGAGCCGGCGAGGAGGGCTCGGTGTTTTCCACTTGACTATGCGGCTGGGTGGGCCGCGGGGGCAGCAGAGCCGGCGGAGAGGCTCGGTGTTTTCCACTTGACTATGCGGCTGGGGCGGCGGGGGCAGCAGAGCGGCGAAGGAGGGCCCTCGGTGTTTTCCACTTGACTATGCGGCTGGGGCGGGCCGGGGGCAGCAGAAGCCGGCGAGTGAGGTCGAGTGTTTTCACTTGACTATTGCGCTGGGCGTGGGCGGGGGCAGCAGAGTCGGCCGGCCGGGCGTACTCCACTTGGACTATGCGGCTGGGGCGGGCCGGGGGCAGCAGAGCCGGCGATGAGGGCTCGGTGTTCGAGGAGGCGATATATCTGATTGTTACGGTGCGGGCTCTGCTCGGTCTCGGCCACTCCTGGTCACACAGGCTGGGGTATGCATGAGATGCATGGAGCTATGATATGCACGTGACAAGTCGGGAGTCGCCAGCGTAGTGTGACCTTGGGAATAGTGAGAGCTGTGGTAAGGAGGGACTTCCTGGGGTTGTAAATAGTGGTGGGTTCGGGACGAGGGAGAATTGGTTGAATCTGCATCGACTAAGGATCATCATGGCCATCAGTAAATGGGATGACACCATGGTTATATGGGACTTTCCAGAATATACGCTCTCGGTTAGAGACTGAGAGAACGAGAATGCTGTAGTGTAGGGCTTACCAGGCACATCACTCTGAGTAGGAGACGGATACTATGGCACCAAAGGCTAGAAGTCCCGCGCCTTGCATTCTCTAGCGTGATATCGAGCTTCGGAAAGATGAATTTTGCGATTCAGTCGAGTGTTGTTTAAACAGCTCCAACCTCTCCTCAACTCTCATCTCTCATGATAATCTCATTGGCTGCAGAGAACTCATCACTGCCAGCTCACGACCGTACTGACGCCTTAAAGTATCGATCCGTCTAATGCCCTCCCCCCATCTTCCTGTAATACGATTGATTACAAGGTTCCCGGCTCCCGTCTCAAGGTCGGCCGCACCCTCAACCCTGATAGCAGCTGATCCTCGAAACGGGTGACCTTTGACCCTGATAATACCGACACCCTCGAAACTGACTGGTCACCGATCAAGCCATTGATCGTTCGATACCTTTGATATGGTGACGGACCCTCGAGTCTGGCCACTCGAGGTATCAATATAAGAGGTGCAGAAAGCATCAATATTTGGCCACAGTCTAGTCACGGCCACGGAATGATCTGGTAAGTCATAGCTTTAGTCCGGGCGCTGCAATGCTGACCCTATGGCGCTGGCCTGGCCAGTCACAGCTTCAGTCACGGTTGTGACCAGTTCTGGTTCCAGCGCTGTGACGCTGGGACCAGAATTATACAACTATAATCAAGTTGTCTAGACTAACCCAGGTACGGGGAAGCCAGTCGATAATCTATCGAGTGCTGGCTGGTCTCAGTTTCAAGTCTACTTTAGATTGCACCCTACCAGTATCTCGCCCTCGGTTCGGATTTCTACCCCGGGTCGCGTGACTCACGTCTGAGCATTTGCACGTGGTTGGATACAGCGTTGCACACGATTCACGATTCACGAGAAACGATGGCGTCCCCGCCACTACGACACACGTGTGCGTTTGTGTAGCATACACAAGTGTTTCGTAGCGGCGGTGTTGCCATGGCTTTTCGTGAATTGTTTATTGCACGGATTGCGAAGTTCGGTCGTGCTGAAACAGCGCCCGTGGTCTGATGACGTCATCGGAAGATGTCGTGTTTGTCCGTAACGTTAGCAACGCGGCAGCCGACCACTGACGGACCCAGTACTGACGGGCGGAAATGGTTTGGGGTGACGCTCACACATTCATTGTCACCCCGGTGACAACTATTTAAGTTCAGCCAAAAACTTGTATGATTTCACATACTGATGCGTTACGGACTGATTTAAATATAGTTTTCCTGTGTAAAATTTGCTTACATTTTCTTAAAAGTCAGGAAATGTGTCGATCTTCAGCCAGTTTGGATATTTGTTTAGGGTATGGCGCGATGTCTTCCGCCCCTTCGATCCGCTCTTGCGTCCCGCTGCCTTGGATCCGCCCTTGTTTCCGTAAAATGGGTTTGCCCAAACAATCCCGCAACCGACCGACCTGGCCCCGATCTGGCTACCCGATGAAGTAACGGCAGTCTGCAGTCTTACCGAGAGACACGCTATTCTGCGCCTTGAAGTGCAGAAATGTGTGGAAAATCCCCCGAGTGTCGCCGCGCATGTCACTCTTTCTCTCTGGACACACCTCTTTCAGTTCGACGGAGCGCTACCAGATGGGAGGGGGCGCTCCGGGAAGGGGGAGGGGCACTGTGGCTGCTGACAGCTATTGGGAGCGCCAGAGGGCGGGGGGTCCGCAGATCTCGCAGTGGTATAACGGTGTCGGTCAGAGGAAGTGGGCCACATGGTAAACTGGTGACAGTCGCGGTTGGAAGTAGAGCAGGCAAGCGAGGCAGCGGCCGGCCGGGGGTCTATATTTGGTCTCGGAGTGACGCTTGTCGTAAATGGAGGGTCGCGTGGTTTTGCAGTTCTGTTTGAGATGTGGGGCAATGGAACATTAAACAGGCTTCGACTAATCATGTATTCCTGACTTTTTGGAGGCTTACACAAAACGCCGTTTTAAAAATAAATCGACACATTTGAAAGTGCGAACAATCAGAAAATCACTACTAGTACAGGGCAGTTATACGCATGTGGCATTGGGTCTGTTCCCGTGACACCTTCAACCCGCTCGAACTGCATCTAACCTTCTCTTACGTCCTCCGGTTGTTCCTCGTGGCTGCTCCAAGGTTGCTCAAAGCTCATCCAACTTCGCCCGAAACCTCCTCTAAACTCCCCCAACCTGCTCCCCGAAATTGACGTGGGACAACCAGAGGAGGCCTTAGGAGGAGATGCGTTTATATGCGGCTGATTACAAGTTTGAATGTCAAACTGTATACCCAACCTTCGACACAAACAGCTGATACCTCCTACTGAACTCCTCCGGTCGTTTCCCGCTGGCGCCTTCCCACCCGGCCTGCTCTGGGCTGCTCAACTTTTGCTCTGAACTCCTCCCGGGATAGCGCGACTGGGAACAGACCTGCTGAATGCCCAGGTTAGATTTTCCTGCATACGTCACGTCGAGCCGTTACGAATTCCGGCGCCCCGTCCTTATGACGCCGTGCCGTGGACTGCCCCCTCCCCCCCCCCACCTCCCCGCCGGACACGCCGCTGCCTTTACACGACCACTGCCGCTGTTCTGTTAGCAATGACCTTTACACAGCAAACACAAGGTGGCTGGCCTCGAGCTCTGATTTGTGTTCGCTGGGCTGTTGATCGAGCTGATGAGGGGATCGACGGCTCGCCGTCAGCATTTAATTCACAGTGTGGGTGTGTAGGGGGGGGGGCAGGATGTTTAGATGAAGCTAAAATAGTCGTTAAAACAAGTTGCTGTTTTAAACAGTAAAATATGTTAAATATAAAGTCTGCAATACAGATGCGTCAAAATAATGACCGGGAAATATATCTCCTGAAATGGATCCGCTCTAACTTTAGACCTACGGACCTAGGCCTTAACATAAAGCATTACACCCGAGGGCATTACATGCAAATAATTGTTTTTAGAATGCTGATGTCTAACCAACTCTTGCTGGGTTGTTGGGCTTTTCGTTCTGCGCGTGTTAGTGTGGACACTTGTATGTGATACCTAAACATCCATTCATCGCTTTCCACACACACCAGTGACCAGACCCACATCAGACCTTCCTCATGGCGTGTGGCCTTGAGCTAAACCGGTCTCGTTTATCTCTCGTCACAATATTTACATGGAAACCGCGCCTCCTGCGCACGCGTAGCCTACTCTGGGAACTATGGACGGCGGCCTGACCAGTTTTTACCCGTCCCTCCCCCACTGACCGGTCTGGAATAAGCGATGACCAGTTTTTACACGACGACTCCTATGATTAGTGAGACGTCGGCGTTACTGGAAGCACACGGTGCGGTATGTTTGTGGATTCAGTGGGCCGGGGAGGCCGGGTGTACTGGTCATAGTCCAATGAGGCAGCATGACATGTCCACTATATGGCGAGGAGATTTCCAGGGAGGCACGCCTGTCATACGTCATAAGACCGGGAGAGTTATAAACATAGACGTAGACCGTAGTACCATCTATTCGTTTGTTAATAATACAACTATTACTGAGGTACATACGCTACTTATGTTTGTGGGTTTACACATTGCAATCAACACAAACGATTAGGTGGTCCTTTTTAAAACATTTGATGAATACAGTATTGCTTGTCAACTTGTTATATTTTGTTCTGTCATTTTCCTCCATTTTCAGTATATGAAACGAGGATATTCCCAAAAAGTCATGCCTATGATGCCTTGTGCTTATCAATCAGCTTATTCATGTTCTGACTAATTGCGCAACACTTCAATTCAAGAAACACACTCAGACCGGGCGCATCGGAAGCTGCCGAGCGGCTGGTAACTTTCCGCTGCTCATCTGACCGCACGTAATCACGGCATGTTACGCAATAGAGGTGGCACTTTCCAGGCTTGTGGCTACCCGACCCGACCCGACCCGCAAACCCCCTTCAACTACCCACCCACATGACCATATAGGTTGCCAGCTACCCGCAAGTACCCACAAATACAATTTGTCATCATTATGTTTGTCATTTAATCATTTATTTTCAATGCTGAACTGCTTTGTATTTATCTCTTCTCATTTACTGAGATGCCTATATTTGTTGAAGCATCCCAATTCCCATAAAAATCCCTGTTTTTGTTCCATTTTTTCAATGATGAAAATTATGCTACCCACCAACTACCCACTTCATCCAAATTATCGCTTGTGTTACCCGTTACTACCCACATCTGGTGGTTATGTGGGTAGAAAAGTGGCACCTCTATTACGCAACTGTGGGACACAAACTGGACTAGCCGGTCTGGATCGCCAGATGCCTGACAATCTCTGACGATGATCACCTGACAATAGCGCCGAGTGGACATCCGTCATCGAGTTTTGTGCCGGTGGGTTTGTCTCTAGTCGGACCGGCTGGATTTTGTGGTCGCCATCGTACGCTGTTTGTTGCGCGGCACTGCTAGGAAGAGGCAACGCACCAACAGTTGACGTTCTAAGGTGGACGTCAGCATTTTAAAGGCGATTATTGTCATGCAATGCTCAAAGGCCTGATGTTAAGATCCGAAAATTGAGGGACGCGTCCCTCCTCGCTTTAAAATCCGAAAGTTGAACGACGCACCCCGGTCAATTTCGATAGGTACCCCTCTGACCTGTTGTGCGTTATGTGTGTGTCTGCTGACGTCTGCTCCAATGCGCGACGTGTACCGCCTGCAATGCTCTGCTGTCCCCGCACACACAGCTGTGGCAAACGAGGCTCAACAGCCGGACGACAGCTGCTCTGCTCCGTCTGCTCACAGTGCACTCCTGCCGTACTCACAGCTCTCCTTAGACGCTCCCCCAAAAAAACAATAACTCACAGCTCTCCTTAGTACGGCACGGCAGAGCAGTCGGCACGGCAGACAGCGGGGGAGGGTTGAACACTGATGTGCTCCTGCCATACTCACAGCTCTCCTTAGTACGGCACGGCAGAGCAGTCGGCACCGCAGACAGCGGGGGAGGGTTGAACACTGATGTGCTCCTGCCGTACTCACAGCTCTGCTTAGTACGTGCATGGGGCGGGGGGCAGAAGCAGTCTGCACGTGCATCTGACAGCGGGGGAAGGGTTTGAAACCTGATGTGCTCCTGCCGTAATCACTAGCTCTCGCTTAGTACGGCACGGCAGAGCAGTCTGTTCAACGGCGACAGCGGGGAGGGTTGAACACTGATGTGCTCCTGCCATACTCAAGCTCTCCTTAGTACGGCACGGCAGAGCAGTCGGCAACCGCAGCAGCGGGGGAGGGTTGAACACTGATGTGCTCCTGCCGTAACTTCACAGCTCTCGCTTAGTACGGCACGGCAGAGCAGTCTGCAGCGGCAGACAGTCGGGGAGGGTTGAACTGATGTGCTCTTGCCGTACTCACAGCTCCCTTAAGTGACGGCACGGCAGAGCAGTCTGCACGGCAGACAGCGGGGGGAGGGTTGAACACTGATGGTGCTCCTGCCGTACTCACAGCTCTCCTCCGTACGGCAGCGGCAGAGCCAGTCGCACCGCAGACGCGGGAGAGGGTTGAACAACTGATGTGCTTCGAACCTCCGTCATACGCCAGCCTTCTATAGTACGGCAGCGGCAGACAGCGGGGGAAGGGTATGACACAACTGATGGTTGGCTCGCCAACTGCTCCTGTCATTACGCCGAACGCATTCCGCTATAACAGAGCGGCACGAGCAAGACAGCGGAGGGAGGGAGTTACAACTCGAGAATATGGGTGGTGAGCGTCCCATAGCCTATGTACCTTGTAGACTGCAGACTTTCCCTAACTAAGCGACTTTTCCCTTGCGCTTAGTACGGGAGTATGGGACTCCGTATCGGCCAGAGAGTCGGCACGGCATGACGATGCTGAGACGGCAATTTAGTAATATTTCGAGCGAACACAAATCACATGCTCAACTACATACCAAATCATCTGGCTGGAGGATTGCACCTGTGAATCAGATACCAGATCAGAAATTTTAATTTATAGGCCTTTGCTGTGTAAAGCGGGTGACTTTATTGAAACACCTGTAGGGTCCGCAAATACCTGAGTCTCCCAGTAACTCATCCACCAGCTCTGGCCCTTACACTGCTAAACGGCAACGGGCAGAGCAGTCGGCCACCGCAGACAGCGGGGGAGGGTTGAACACTGATGTGCTCGCAACCTTCCGTCATACGCCAGCCTTCTATAGTACGGCACGGCAGACAGCGGGGGAAGGTTGAACACTGATGTGCTCGCAACCTCCCGTCATACGCCAGCCTTCTACCGTTCAATCTTTGAGAACAGTCGCAGATGTTTGGTTTCTCACCCCCCCCCCCACCACCACCGGGCGCTGATTGGACGGGTCATCTCTCAGCTCGGACGTATTCTGGCGAGCGGGGACGTATCTCACTAATCCGAGCTACACATATCTGGGTGCGTCTCTAGAATCGACCTCCGCGAAGACTGACCGGACACAAAAACACGCGTTACGAAACCTCGCGTGACGGGACGCTAGTGCCTCGTCCGGGGGGACGGGGGGGATAAAGTCATTACGAGATAAGGTCACCATACATTTCCTTGGCGCTCGCTCGTTCATCGCCAACTACGGCGCCTTACTGATTATTACACAACTCAGAACAGGCGTGCTGACGTGTCCTTGGGTCGGGGATGCTCATAGCAAACGTACAGCTTATGGACAGCAGTCGGGGCTTGTTATGTTTTTCATTTGGGGGACCTTTCCGCTTTCCGGGGGAGCATTGGGGTACCTGTTCACTGAACCGGCGTTATCTGTAAACAGTAATGACATCTTTACAATAGTGTTGTCATTATGTTGCTGCCATCGGCAGTTTGAGCTCTGTTGGTGTGTGAAGTTGTCAGCCTTTTCTATAATGTTGAGTTCAACATTTTGTGTTTGCCGTATTGAAACATTCTGCGGAATTGGGTTCTGCTGCCGAGCGATGGAGAAAAGAGTCTGAAAAGGGGTCTTTTGGATGGTTTCACTGTTCACCATTGCATCCACACCTTTGTCAACTCTTAGCGTTTGTATTCTTATTCTTCTTCTTCTTCTTCCTGCCACTGAGCACACGGTAAATCTGGCCACATCACCACCGTCCTGTGGTTCGAGCCGCTCGTAGGTCACAGCAGATGTGTACCGTCAGGTCACTGGACAGTGTGTACTGGGTACTACAGCTTGACGTCAATGATCTGTAACCTCCCTGTTCAAACTGGTTATATATTTCATCAGCAGCCTCGTGTTGTTGGGCTCACAAATGTCCGAGGTATTTATCTTCGGTGACCGCCGGCCGGTATGTCGCAGGCATAGCCCAGTATGCGGGCTATGTCGATTCCCACGGGAAGGCAATGTCCAATGGCGCCTGAATTCCACCAGGGACGGGTTGATTTGGAGGACGTCACTGGCTGGCTGCCAGAGATCTCAGGGTCGGTAGGGTGACCCCTGGGGGCACTGTGGCCGGCCCCTGACTAGGACAGGGTCCGGACTGTGCCCCTGGTCACCGCCAGGGGTCAGACTGTGCACCTCGTCACCGCCAGGGGTCGGCAGGGGCGGCTGTCCGTGTCCCGCCGGGGCGGCTGTCCGTGTCCCTTTCCTTCGTCAGGGGTCGGTGGGGTGGCCATTAAAGCCCGGTCCTAACCGCATCCGTCCCGGTCCTCACCGCACCCGTTTACGCACGCCCGAGCCCTCTGGACCCCTCGTTGCGTCAAAACCGCCTCCGGCTACGTCTGATGGGAGCCTCCTGACGGACCCGGTTAGGACCGGGGACCGTTGGGTGGGCAAACAGATGCCCGTCTCCGCGCGGGGAAAACTCGGATTCATTCCTACTTGACTCCGTCAGAGCGTCCGTCCGCTGGGGTCGGCAGCCAAACGCGACCCGCTGGGAGGGGGCAGATTTTGAACCCCCGTCTATCTCCGGAACCAATTGTCACATTGAGACGAAACATGTGGCAATCGAAATATTTAAACGAGATGGATCTATATGATACTTAAGTTAATGTTAAATATTAATATGAGCCCGTTCCTTTAGATTGCAATTTGGCTCAAAAGTTGACATTCAAAAGATGATCGATTTTAGGACCAAAAACAGCTTATACAGCTTCGCTGACAATGGGTGGAACACGACACCCTATGTGCAATATTTGTCCACTCTCTTTTCCCAAGTTTTACTGTCAATTTTCCACTCCCTAAACCAAGATGTATTGGATAACTATAACACCGATATCAACAATTCTTATATCAACCTGTGACTGAAAAAGGTTAGGAAAGTAT
>VOPJ01014461.1:0-17105 GCA_014673585.1 Semibalanus balanoides | reverse complement strand
AAGGACATATTTTTATTTTTTAAATATAAAAAACTTGGAAATTGAGGCTACACTTTATTAATGGGAAATAATCGTCTTTTATTTCTGTTAGCAACAAATTCTTTGGCTTCCGTTATGGTATAACATTTGATTTAATTAAAACTGTAAGAATTAAACAAAAATTATTCACTTTATTCAATATTGTAAGTTATTTACAACATAAAAGAGCAAGTACCTACACATATACTTCTTTCGAAACTCATGAGCAGTAATTATCCCCATCACTATTCCCATCACTACAACAGCGCACCATATCTGGCGCAGGTGTTTCGAAATTTCGTTCAACGCTGGAACAATGTCCCATGAAACAGATCGCCAGACAACTGAAAGTAAGCACAGGTAGGACGTTGTGAAAACTCTCCAATGAACTTTTTGATGGCAACTTCCAGTTTATGTGTATGACTCGTTATTATTGGGGGGAATAAATGACTATTTTTCATGATGATATAAGGCTAACGCATAGTTGTTGAATGTACAACCTAGTAACGAAACTATAATAAGATCTCCTAATCTAGCAAATAAATGCAATTTTTTCATTTTTTCACAATTGGAAGGGGTCACAGCCACCAAAAAGGCCGCCATTTTAGACGCACATATAAGTGCTAATTTGGTTACGTGTTCATTGAATAGCTGTTCCTATGCATTGAGGATCTATGGGCATTGAATTAACCAACAAGCAGAACGCAGAAATATATTTTCCCATTTCATTACGAAACACAAAATACGGGAAAGGTCCGCAGTTTGAGGAGGAACCGAAAATACTTGCAAGCACCTTGCAAGTACCGGTCGTTTTGAGCGTAGAAGCGCTTACCAATCTTTGAATTGCAATATCCTTTTGAAAGGCAAATGTTTGTATGCAAAATGTAAAGGAATTTACAATATATTTTGGTCTTCGTGTGTCGATTTCAAGTGATAACTTCCATTTTAGTGTTGGAAAAGGTGACCCTTTAAGGATTTGATACTAGTTTTACATGTGTCGCAAAAAAGTTTCACTTCAGCGGTACCTGCGGAATAAAATCGGTATAAAATCAAATAAAAAAAAAATGCGGTATAAAATCAAAGTGAGCAAGTGGTGCAAAAAACGATGCAAACATCCATAGCAAAATGCATATAATACATTTTGTATCGAAACAGATATTATGGTACATCTGACGGTAAGGATTTCCCAACACAACGGCCGTCAGAAAATCATAACACTGAAACCGTGAAGTGGAGGGCTTCGCTCGATAGCTCCAACCGGAACATATCGCGCTTGTGCTGCTCCAGTATCTTTCGAGAAGCAACCGAACGTTGTCTGGCCTCGTCAGCCCCAAGTGGCCCCGGGCCCGGGTTGCCCTGGTCGTGTCACAAACACGGTCCGTGCCGCTCCTGAAGGTAGGGACCGACCACGCTTGCCGGAGCAAAAATACACGCAGCCCCCATATGGTGTTTGATCACTAGAGCTGTTAAAAAACAGCCTATCAAGGCCCTCGGAGTTTAAAGGGACACACACACAGGTAGTTAATATTAAACGAACTCGCTTGCAGCACTTACTCGTAGGCACAGTCGCAGTTGTGTTACTTCATCATTGTGTCGTCTCTTACCAAACACAAGAGTGCATAAGTATGGGTGAAACACAAGATCTTAATTCTGTAAAGCACTCTGCCATTGTATTCTAAGCAGTGTATTCGCTATAGGCCTACACCCCAGACGTAAGGCGATCCATACAGCAGAAAGGTTCAGTCGCACACAATTATCTCTCAAGACTATAACCCCCGCACGCAGGCCTTCGCAGCACTTTTCGTTCGCTGTCACACGAGCCACCACATTCTGGGGGGATTGCATGTAGAAGACAAACCCCCCCCTCTACTGGTTCTATGGACGTAGGAAAAAGACAGAATACATTTGTTCTGCTAAACGTCGTTGAGACTCATATCCAGATTTGTCATATTCTCTCGTGCACTCTTTGCGTCATGGTGTGGTCAAACATTCAAGATACATCAGAGGTCAAATAACGAACACGGACTAAAGGTTTTCGAGAGTTTAAGGGACTTCGCTCCAGAAACAGGCGATATTCATCGGGAACTAGGTACTGCCTAGGTATAGAAATAAACGGGCCAAAAAAGTTGCTCCGACTTAGCCGTTGGAAATTTGGGCAACTACCGTTCTAGTCCCTTCAAATTTGACCTTAGTTTCACTAGTTTGGGCTCTAGAGGTCATAAAACATCTGATAGAACTGTTTGTCTTTTTTGCCAAAAAGGTTTGTTGTTCGAGGGCTATATTAAAACATTTTTTACCACAAGTAAAGATAACGAAGATCAAACTGCTTATTGTACGCCATCAGGAGCCGTGTTTGTCCTCGTTAGGTGCTTGACACGTAATTCGCTTATACACTGCTGCATGTGCTTAGGTTAACTTACAATATGGACCTCGAGCGCCTAGTTGGTCCACAGTGGGTGACCTCGCTAGGTGGTATGCCTGCATATTTAGGGTGGATCTGGAGCCTGGGACAAAAGACTAACACAACTTGGTGTAATGTTGCACTTCTCTATCTGCATTGATGTCTTGAGAGTTTATTGAACGAAAAGCGTGATGTGGTGACCTCACGATGGACCTCGAGATGACTCCGGTATCGGCACCGACCACCTTGTGCTCTGCATTTTCCTCGCTCCTTTCTGGGGAGGGGTGTTTGAACCCCTCCTAACTTGGCTCCTATGACATCTGAACAAACCTGCACTTGGAATCATAACACAATCGTCCTACTGAATAACATTATCCTGACATGATTGGACTGATGACCTCCTTGGAAAAGAAAGCATTTGAAATATTTTCTCAGTGACTTATACATGGCGAGGTCCACAGCCAACTTCGCTGCTTTGCCCAAATCACCGAGTATTCAGCAAATTCGAGATTACACAATTTTGTATTGCGTATGTTTTAACATGCAAACTCCTAAAAAGTTGATATTCAGTCCCTTGAGCAAGAAACTGTTCATGGCACGACCGCACTATTTGGCGAGGTGGGGTCAACTTGACCTTGAACTGGTGACATCACGTGACTATCACCGAGCACGGAAAGTGGGAACTCTTTTTGCAAAACAGGTGCGGAAAGGTCAATTGTTTTTTTTCTATTTAGCTTTATGTTATTTTTCTTTCCTTGAAGAAGAAAAAAACGCAGGAGGGATGTCCAAACACACCCAGTAGGGCGCGGGTTAAACCTGTGAAAAGATAATTGACTTTCAGTGAGAACTTCCCCCTTGTTATTTTCCTATCGCTGAGCGGCTGAATAGGCAGCATGGCAAGTTTCAGCTCTCTGGGTTTACTTTTAACCCTCCCTCACGAGCGCCGAATCTTCTCCCATAGGAACAGTACAGGGTCAAATCATTTCGGTAGATGGCAGCACCGTAATTTTCGAGGGAACGGCTGATAAGTGGCTAGGGAAGCATAGCTTATGAATAAAAATACAACCAGCTGCCACTGCTATCTATAATAGCCGTTTTCACGATGGATTATTTTGCTCGAAATGTTTTAAAACATCTTAAGAGAATAGTTGGACTTGAAATGGTTTAGTATCGCACGTTATATAGATCCCTTATCCATTCCTCTAACGGAGAATCAGCCTGTCTTGGCAAAGCCGATTTTTTCTCTGTGAAGTGTCGATAATTTTTCTAGGAACATACAATGTGTGGTAAAAATCATAGGGAGTATTGTGTTAAAAAATGTGGTTGGCCGGTAAATCATAACAAATAACTTATGTAATAGCCAGTTACGTATTGGGATGGTCAGATCTTCACCTACTGACACTTTTCAGAACACCTTGAAACATTTCAATCTAGGGCACGCTATTGGTCGCTCAACAAAGCGACAACCCCTTGACTCATAATGGACTCGCCTCCAACGAATCGTTAATAGTGCATTAATGCGCCATGCGAAGGCAGACTCGTGATCCATGACGCTGCCAGATTGAGTAACTAATATGGCGGTATGCTTTACTGAACGAATGGACTCTAGACGCATATGTTCTTTAGAAACGGAAAATTTTGTATCATAATCTTGTAATGAGGTCATTTTATGTTTCCATAACTCTTGAATAATGATAATATCGCCTAAATCAGTAACTTATTTTTCTTGGAATAATACTCAGTATAGGCTAGATACCTGTCTAAACAAGAGTACATCTTCAACGAAGACATCTTAGAGGTTTCTAAAAATATATCGGCCGCATACATAATACCATCGTGATGAAGGGCTAATGTAAAACCTGTCGACTAACATTTGGAACAGTCTGCGAGTTGCGTTTTAAAGTAGAGCCAGAATAAAAATACTGGGTGTACAGGGTTGTAGGTTATATTTTGGCTTACATTTGTGTTAAAACCTGAACATCAGTAGGTATCCTTGATCGTAATACGACATGTCCTAGGACTTAGTCAAAATGTGGTCATATTTACTGGAGGTGATGTTTGTCATAAACTAACACCAGTGAAATGTTTGCTACATTTAACTTCCACCCGTTATAGTTAAGGGTCGCCTCCATACGTTGCGCCTGGTGGTTTATGTATTTGTTAGACACCAACAAAATATCACTGGCCATGTTCTATTAACGTGGTAACGACTGTGTCTTTTGTAGATAGTTTTCTGAGTACTTTAGCTAAATCTCAAGAAACGAAACGAAGCCGACTAAGTACCCTTTAGAGTGGTAAAGGGTTGTAATACCGGCATGCGACTGCCTGGGATATACTGATACAAGCTCTGGCGTTATGTGGATACTAACATAAAAGATAAATTTGTATCTAATGTCTTTGCTAAGAATTATTTATTGACATAAGAGCTGTGTTACTGGTACTACGGTAAGCCATGCAATGAAATGAGTTCAATCAGATGGCGCATGCCTCTTTGTTGTGATGCATTGGCAACATCGCCTAAATTCGAACAGTGTTAAAATATAGAGTTTTAGGTAAAGTTAATGGAGTATGGCTAGGAAAGTACGAAGCTCAAAAAATATGCCTTAAAATGGGTCCGTTAACAATGACGCTAAATTTTTGCTGTTAACAAAAGCCGAAGTACTTGATTGTGGGCGTTACAACCAACCCCTGAAGGTGTTCAGATAGGACGTCTTAGCAAAGTCTGGCTTCGTCTTCATTACGGCCAATTTTGTTACATAAGGCATTTGCATTGACAACTGTAGCATGCAACTCTAGCTCAGCTGAAAGCTCACGCAATACAATAATAAAATGTATGTATCGAACGGTGACATGAATTGATCACTTTCTTATGTCACTAGAGGCCGTACTCCCACGCTTACGTGTGTGGGTCCGGGGTATATGAAACGGACCAATATACACAATTGTATAGCTTAAGTTGTTGATTAGCTATGAAAAATTTAGCTAGAATATAGAAACAGCAATGTAATCTTAAAAACGAAAGGAAGTTCTCTTCTGCGCGCTACACCTCCGCACCGCACACATTTCCTACCTAATCTTCATGTGGCATGGAAATGCTACACTGCGCCGAGACTCTGTATGCGTGTAGCATCCAAAAATATGTCTGGGTGCCATGTAGCGAATTAGAAAATTTTATCCACTAGGGAAATCAGAGAGAACCGGTGGCTATTTCCGTCGTAAAACAGTTTCTGACCTCAGCGTGTGCAAACAATCTCCGCCTTAGGGCGTACAGCACACGACACGCTCGAATCTCTCTCTCTGGTGTCGAGCTACCATTTATTGATTGACATGTTGGCCACCACCGGCGTGCTGAAGGATATGACCTGCGAGACTCAATCAACTTCGGAGTGCTCAAAAATATGTGTACCATGGTCGGCCGACGCGCCATGTTGTTTTGGAGTAAGCCTCTCGGGCCGAGCACGTCGGCACTTTGCCACGGTGCGCTCAACATCGGTCCGCGCGACGCTGGGCGACCAACATGATCTGTTCACCCTGCTCGATCATCTGCGCTCGCCCGTGACAGTGCACAGACTGGCGAGATCGAGCTGCCACGCAGGCTCCGTTTGTCTCCGTTTTTAGCGCTGGGTGACACCGCGCGCGTAGCAAAAGGTCTGCCGTCGAAGCGATCTTTACAACCAGGACACAGGACTCACAGATACATGATACGGAGACATACAAAGTCGACTGACGATTGAGTCGCCCAGTGAAACTTTGTTCCCAAACCGCTAACGGCGCTTTTCTCGGGACAAGAACGGTTTTGAACTAGAGGGCCCGTCCACGCTTACGTGTTGGTCCCGGGTAAACCGTCGCCATTCACTTATATAGCCGCTTCATTTTTACTTAGGCTTTTACTTTTAGGTATAGCTATAATTTACGGAATTTTCTTTGAAAACGGAGGTGTCCCCTGCTGCACGCGCGACCTGCACCCACATCCCCATTTCATGTGGCATCGAAAATACGCTCGGTTGACCTCTGTGTGCAGCCCAAATTTGTGTTCTGCGAGAATTTCGCGAAACAGACTCCACGTTAAACAGTTGTTACCCCCCTATGCGGGTAAAGTTGACCCCCTCGGGGTCGAACACCTCTTATTGGATGACGTGGCATTGGTACTCCTTGCGCATTGACCTGCGAGTAATCAAGTGGTGCCCCAACCGTGTGGCCGCTGGAGGCGATATGGTTGAAGAGGGTGCAAATTGTTTTGGCACGTGCCTGCACGTGCACCTTGCACCCCAGCACCGCATTTTCATGGCGCGCCGAAGATACACTCTGTCGAACTCTTAATCGGTGCAGCCAAATTTGGTGTCTTCTAGAAAGATTTTCCCCGTGAAATCAGAGGACCCCAGCAGCATCAGTTTGTACCCCCCTAGCGGGCAAAGTTGACCCCCTCCGGGGTCGGAGCTCCATTATTGGATGATGTGGCACGGTACTACCGCACCTAACCTTGCGAGTGGTCAATTTTGTGTCTTTCACCTGTTTGACCTGTGGGCATCCGCATGTGATCTTTTTGGTAAGGTCCATCGAGGCGGCACGTTGGCACGTGCCACGTGGCCGCCGACGGCCGGCGACCGGCGCCGGTCGTCTTTCCTCCCCGCTTTGCCGCACCCCGACGGTGGAAGACGGGCGGAGTCGCTGCGCCTTCAGTCGCAGCGCAGTGACTGCGTCTGTAAACTACAAACAGCACCAGACTATACAAGTCAAACAAAGCCACATACAGAGTTGAGTCGCCCCGGAAACCGTTAATTCCCAAAACCGCTAACGCGCTTTTCTGGGAATTGACGGTTTATAGACGCATCCAGTTTGTAACGTTGCCAAGTGAACAAAAGTGGCTGATGGCTTGGAAAATGGAACTAACCAGCGTTCACCCTCAAAGTTAAGTTACCAAATTTTGGTTCTTGATTACTAAATTTGCAACACACTACTTTGTGGAATGATGGCCTTACGAAAATATGGACATAAATTGTAAATAATTGTGTTAAATGTTATATTCTGTTTCCACCTACGCCGTAACTCGTAATTATCTGATTTGAACTTTGGAAACCCGGAAGCAAGGGTGCATTAAACCTTTCAAAGTGTGTTGGGGGAAAGGAGGGAGGCATCCTGAAGTCGATTTTTCCATGCAAGCGCCCATAGGCGTAATGTTAAAATCTGAAAATGTTTGGGGTGGCTGTCCCCCCTTCTTCCGGTTCCTGCATCTTTGCCCGGTTCCTGCGTCCTCGCTCAGAAGCTAATCAGTTACCAAGTAGGCAGCTGGGGTCCATGACAGATCGAATAAGCCATTACACCCTACATCTCATATTTCGATTAAAATGCGTTAGTGGGGTTATCTGGGCTGTAGATGCACGCTGTGAAATTTTCAGCACCATCCGTCATATGGTTTTCGAGTTATAGCCTCAGGCATTATTCGATTTTTCTCAAACCTTCAATTTTCAGCTGGCGATATTTCCCATATAAATTGTAAGAGTCATTCAAATTTATATATGATAAGAATCATCATAAGCCATAGATTTATAAGATAAAACATTTTTTGAAAATTCTTAAATTGTGATTTTTTTTACGCGATCATAAGTAAAAACACGTTTTGTGCAATGTGGCTATTAAAAATCATGTTTTTTCTTACCAGCATTGACTTCAATGTATAAGCCTTCGATGGTAAAAATATTGGAGTTATAATTTTTCTCTAAATATTTTATTTATACTTTTAAATTTGAAAAAAATAATGGTCACCAGCACGTATTTGATAACTTTGCACGTAAACGTGCTAGAGAGCGTAACTGAATAGCACTATATTTGCCTCGGTGATCTGTATTAAATGATGCATACATGTCCTCTGGTAGCCTGATACTTGACCTCAAGGTCACAAGAAACATTTTACTTAAAACTGCATTTTTTTAAAATTTTGGAATTCTAAAGAAAAATCACATTAGTCTTTAATTTATTATGATTGTTATGATATATAGGTTTATATGACTCATATTATTTAGATGAGAGATTTCGCACACTGAAAAAATGAAGGCTTACGCAACACTGAAAAGATGCCTAAGGCTATAACTTTAAAACCATTTAACAGACGGGAAGAAAATTTAACAGCGTGAAGCTACGGCCCAGACAACCCCCAAAACATATTTTTCTCAAACTATGAGAAACTGAGTGTTATGTTTGGGTCGATATGACATTCGCTGCACCGGGTAACCTCAAGTCACGTGACCTTGAAGTCAAGGAGCAGCCTGCAAGGGTCATGTTATGCATTATCAAATTCAGCTCGACGAGACAAATATAATTCTGTTCAGTTAAGCTCTCCAACACACTTACGTGCAAAGTAATTATCAAATACGTGTTGGTAAACATTACGGCGAACCCTCTGCCCGCACTCCCTTTCAACATTTCCACCCGCATGTTCCACCATGCTTTCGCACCGAGTGCTCTGAAGTTTATTCCAATGCTACGCAAAGCCTATATCGGTTGCAGAGTTTATTAGTCACTATTTCAAATTCACATCGTGTTCCTGTAAAATTTCGAAGAGCGTCACAAAGTAGTAGCATTTAAAATGAATTGGCGATACCGCTTATGACGGACTTTAAAACATGCAAACAGCTCGCCGACATGTTAAAACATTTCGAAGTAGAGCACCACACAAACTTGAAACTCATCCAAGGCATTCAGTAAAAATGGTGAGCTTGATGATAAGGTTAAAGATGCAATGTTTTTTGAACGCTTCAGACCATCCATGTTTTAAACACGAGTTTTATTCGTACACTGTCACCCGGTTTGCATAGCGGAAGTAAACCATTCCCGCAGCAGAACATCTGCCACTCTGCACGACTGGAACTCTGCTCCAGGCTTTCAGCTCCCGTTCCGAGGCAGAATTCCTGGGCCAGCACTGCATGACCGACCCGGCTTCGCTTGAAAGCCAGGTGGTGCAATGCTGCAGGAACGGAGCACCAGGGCGGAAACACTTAGTCGCCCCGTAGCCGTAGCGGCGATGCGTCCGTAGCCACCGCTTTGGCGACGGACCGCCATTCGGTGACCGGGTAGCCGGTAGTTGCTGGCTCGCCGGGGATGGCGAGGAGGAGAACGGCCAGCACCACCATCAGAATGATTCCGTTCAGACGCATCGTCGCCTGCAGAACTCTGGCACGTGCGAGGACTGGTTACTCTGCAAGGCAATGACAGCAGGTTAGCCCATACGAACTAGCGCCACCTGTAGACGGCTAATACTCTCAGATAAATGGCCTAAAACTGAGGGATTTCACCGAACGGTTAGTTTGTTTTGATGACACCCATATTACATCCCTTGTCCTGTGGCCAAGGCCAAGTAGTTTGCCTGAGTGTGAAGCAGTAGTTACTGCTTTCCGACTTATTTGGAACTAATTCAATCACAATTAAGTTTTCGAAGCCTATATAAATTCTATCACCGCTCCATTCATTAGACACATTTTGGAGAATCGATTTTGTAAAATTCAAAGAAGCAACAACTGAAAATATTCACGTTTGATTCAACATTTAAATATGCAATTGAATTTACATCAAATCAATAACAAATTCGAATGATACGTATGTGATTCATTAAAAGCCTTGTTACCAATAATATTTTCATTAAAACTTGGCATATTTCGGGAGACCATATGTATTATGTACTTCGAATCAGTAGGAAATAATCAAAATCTTTCGATTCCATTTTGATTCAATCAGCTTTCGATTCCTACGCATGTTTTAATTCAAACACGATTCATAAATCAAAAGATCTGGTGGTGTACCAGACTTTTAATCCAATAATCATGATTGGGACGATTCCAATCGATTCAACCAGAGTGGTGTGAGCCACATTCGCACGAGACCATGGACCAGATCAGTCACGTTTGCTCCAAGACACTGGACTGGGCCAGCAGACCCAGAGCACAGTTGGAATACAGACTCGCAGACAGTATTTCAACGCTCTCAATCAATCGAGCATGATCAAGACATTCTTTCCGGATGAATTAAAAGAAGGTACTGGATCACTGACGGCAAGGTATGATATTACACAACTGGGCTCTGATCAGGCCAGTCAAAACGTCAGCTGCACGACTGCAACTGGCATGACATTTCAGCACAAAGCTCATACGATTACCATATCGTTGGACAGACCTTGTTATCACACTTAAACATAAATAAAATGTGCTGGCAATACCCTGTACTAACTAACTTAAAAAGCCGAGATAATATTGTATGCATATTACGGCATAAACCATTTAAATTACTTCAATGGTGGTAAAGGGATTATATGGAATTCTCGATAAACTATCTACTTATTATCATTCAAAATATTGCCAAGTTCCAATCAAGCGAACACCTACAGCGAGTCACAGAGTACCTCACCTTTCTCGCCGCCGACTCGCTGCACCAACCGCTCGATCTCCGACTGCCGACCGTGCCGCCGGCCGGGCCCGGCGTGACCTCGTGTACCCCCAGGCACTGACATCCGTCCAGCCCGGCCATTGGCTGACACGACCGAGGGTCGGATCACGCCGGAGGCACGGCAGGCGCTGCACCCTGCTGTGTGCAGCGCCACACTGTGTACTGTCGGGCTACTCTCATGAAATTAGTGCGAAGAAATCTACGACACTCTGCTACGACGCTGTTCAGAAAAGCGCCACGCTCTGTATATGTTGCCAGGCCACTCTCATGAATTGGCACGGAGGAAATCTACTTTACTCTTGCTATGATTTACTTCGTCTTATGGCATGAATGGGTGCTTGGACATATTTTATCCTATAAATGTGACATTTAACCTAACGTAAACAAAATAATAATGCATGTAAAAAATAATGGCAGATTTGCGCCAGAGAACAAGAATGTGCATCACATAAGATATGACAACATACCAAATAGAGTATGTCCATGAAGTAAGCGTCGGTCTCGGATCCGAGTTCCAACTTCGATTAGCAATTCGCCTCAAAATACGGAAAAATGCAAATTAGAGCACTCTTTTAAGAGCACTCTATTCAAGGTCATCTTCAAGGTTATTTTATACGTCAAAGGACGAGACGGCTCAATAACCCGAAGTTATTGTCCGACAACTAGAGCAATGGTCTCCATTGACTCCTCGGTTTAATTCCTCAGTATAATTCTCCAGGCTTAATTAGCCTAGGGACTGCGCCGGTTCAGCATAGCAATACAATGGAGACGGAACCGACATAACTCAGGCCCGCCCCACACGGGTGTGTTTTGCATGCGTGACCATGACCAAGTCATGACTTCATTTGATGGCAATAGTGGATTAGCTGCTGGCTTGGTCTTCGACTGGATTTAAACGTACATTATTTGTACATGCAACATTGTTTTGAGGCTTTCATTGTCCTATGCTACCAATTATTTACAATATGGTTTACACATAGCAGAGATGCCTTAAGTTAAGAAACTGTCGTTTATAAAACAGAGTTATAACAGAGTTTAAGAAACTGGTCGTTTATGCCAACTCCATCAACTGCTTTGGTAATGTGAAGTGTTTGTATACATTCGGGTATTTATTTTTGCTAAAGAATCGCTAACCGGCTCACGTAAGCAGCCACACCTTCGCTATTTGTAAGTGATCACCAACTATAAGTAAGGTTCAAAATATCTATTAATGAAAAAGAGGTTCGGAAAATAAGTAAAGTTCAGAAAATGGGACAAAATATACTATCCCAGTGCAGGGACTATTATGGGCTGGGTGCAACCATCGGTGCCCACTAGTGGTGTCAATCGGTAACCAAAATTTTGGTTACCGAAAAAATTGTGTGACCGATTTGGTAATCGGTCGCGTCAGCCTTATACATTTTGGACACTTTTCGCGTCAGCTTGACTTTAAACAATTAACTTTTGTTGCTCACAATTTTTTACCGGCAGTCTACTTCTATTATAACATTTTGATACACAATTTGTTTCGAAATTCGATTTGTTAATGTAAATTTATTTGCGTTCTTGCTTGCGCATCCACTATTTTGCTTTTGCAAATGTATTTAGTTCCCTTTTCACAATTGTAATTGTCTTTTTGGAAACTGCTACTGTGCGTTTTATGAATTATGATGTTAACAAAGCTAATTTTTGCAAGTAAGTATAAATAAGTATACTATAGTATTTACTCATACTATTGAGAATCGGTCAAAATCGAAACATTTTTGGCCTCAACAAAAATCGGTCAATATTTGGACAACCAAAAATTGCCTGCTGTTTGGTATTGGATTTGTTTTGGTTCATGAAATTCTGGAAATGACATCATCGGTACCCACTCAATCCTCCGATTGTCTGGGTTGCGGTATGCATTTTACTTTTCATGGGTACTGGGCGGGCATAGGTATGACCAATTTTAGAACAATGTCGCTAAGCGTTTCTCTTTACTTGACAACCAAATGGTTTGACCAGTATTTTTTTAATGATATAGGACACTTAAACAATAGACTTTGGCATTTATATGTCAACAATAAATCGTGGCAAGTAATTAGAGCAGTAAGATTTGTAAACCATGTCTGATCCTAAGTCTGATCATAATATGAGAATGTTGACGCAAAGCTGATGTGTCCAAATCAACAGCAACCACACCGGTTCCTGATATTATTTCTCGTTTAATAGCTATGAAAATCAACATTGCTTAGGGACAATGGGTTGCAAATTTTCTTGAAAATAATTTATCTGCCTTTTTTCTGAATTACCCAACCCAATGGGCATGGGTATCAATATAATGAATTCGAATGGTCTTGGTCTGGGTCTGCGGCTGTTTCATGGGCTTCGGCTGGGCTGGGGCTTGGGTTTGGGCACCCTTGATTAGTCTCTGTCCCAGTGAGATTCAGAATTGCCAAGACTGAATACACAGAGTAAGATGTGACTTTGTGTTAAAGAGAGATAACCATCTTAGCCCACGACAATGGAGCTATGACTTGAAATTGATAGACAAAGCAAAAATATATTGTTATTTCATCTCATTTTACATAACAATATTTATACCGAAGTATATTTCAAGTTAAAGTCGATAAGCGTTCCACACTTTCAATGACCTATAACTTCTACTTTTATATCTTTTTTTGATTGAGTTGGATGAGTACTTCTAAATCTCATCCAACTGCGGGCTTTTCCGTCTTGTTTTCTTAGGCAATGGAGTGGATAATATATTTTGAATCCTGGTTGTTCCAGTGAAATGACCGTCGATCCCATACATTTGACAGCCATTGAATAAACAAGGAAACAAAATTAGCAGTTTTCATTGGCCCCCTATATGATGCTCTATTAATACTGGTTTTATAACTGTTTCATAAATTTTCAGCATCACAAGTTTTGTAAAACTTTGTATTTGGCTGTAAACAACACTAAGGCTTATATCATTATGGCAAAAAAATGATTTTCTCAGACAAAAAATCGACAAACAATAAAAAACAGGCAATTAAATCAGAAGCTCAGCTTGGTCACCCACGACGGCCTAGTTAGTGACGGCGATGTTTTGTTCATTGACCGTTCAGGGACTTTGTTACGCGTCTTGGCGCACTTGCTTCATTTCTTGCCCTATGACTTGTTTACATATAGGACGTACAGGGAAGGTCAGCGTTGGCAGTGGCCTTCATGAAGCTCACTAGGTACCTGCTTTTATTTTTTTTCCAAACTCATAAATTTGATTTTGTATTTTTTTTTTAATTCTTAAATTTATTTTAATTTATTGTTATACCATAACGGAAGCATAATACATTTCTGCTTATAAAAATTAAAGATTATTATTTCCCTTAAAAAGTGTGTTTCAAATCCATCGAATGTCTCAGTGCAGTGAATTTCACATTCGTAAAAGATTGGTGACACGAATGTGAAACGAATGTGAAATGCACTGCACTGAGACATTCGATGGATTTGAAACACACTTTTAAAGGGAAATGATAACATTTTAATTTGTATAAGCAGAAATGTATTATGCTTCCGTTATGGTATAACAGTAAATTAAAATAAATTTAAGAATTAAAAAAGAAATACAAAATCAAATTTATGAGTTTGGAAAAAAAATAAAGGCAGGTACCTAGTGAGCTTCATGAAGGCCACTGCCAACGTTGTCCTTCCCTGTACGTCCTATATGTAAACAAGTCATAGGGCAAGAAATGAAGCAAGTGCGCCAAGACGCGTAACAACGTCCCTGAACGGTCAATGAACAAAACATCGCCGTCACTAACTAGGCCGTCGTGGGTGGCCAAACTGAGCTTCTGATTTAATTGCCTGTTTTTTTTTTATTGTTTGTCGATTTTTTGTCTGTTTTTTTTTTTTTTTTGCCATAATGATATAACCCTTAGTGTTGCTTACAGCCAAATACAAAGTTATACAAAACTTGTAATGCTGACAATTTATTAAACAGTTATAAAACCAGTATTACTAGAGCATCATATAGGGGGCCAAAGAAAACTGCTAATTTTGTTTCCTTGTTTATTCAATGGCTGTCAAATGTGTGGGATCGATGGTCATATCACTGGAACAACCAGGATTCAAAATATATTTTCCACTCCATTGCCTAAGAAAACAAGACGGGAAAAACCCGCAGTTGGATGAGATTTAGAAGTACTCATCCAACTCAATCAAAAAAAGATATAAAAGTAGAAGTAATAAATCATTGAAAGTGTGGAACGCTTATCGACTATAACTTGAAATATACTTCGGTAGAAATATTGTTATGTAAAATGTGATGAAATAACTATATATTTTTGCTTTGTCTATCAATTTTAAGTCATAGCTCCATTGTCGTGGGCTAAGATGGTTATCTCTCTTTAACACAAAGTCACATCTTACTCTGTGTATTCAGTCTTGGCAATTCTGATCCCACTGGGACAGAGACTATCAAGATTCAAGGGTGCCCAAACCCCAAGCCCAGCCCAGCCGAAGCCCATGAAAACCAAGTCCAGACCCAGACCAGACCCATTCGAATTCATTATATTGATATCCATGCCCATTGGGGCCCATTCAGATAAGGCAGATAATTATTTTCACAAAATTTGCAACCCATTATCCTAGCATGTTGATTTTCATACTATTAACGAAAAAATAATATCAGGAACCGGTGGTGCTGCTGATTTGGACACATCACTTTGCGAGGTCAACATTATCATATTGATCAGACTTAGCGATCAGGCATGGTTTTTACAAAAATTCTTACTGCCTCTATTACTTGCCACGATTTATTTGTCATATAATTGCCAAAGTCTTATTGTTTAAGTGTCTATATCATTAAAAATTACCTTGCTAAAACATCTCGGGATAAGTAAAGAGAACGCTTAGCGACATTGCTTCTTAAAAATTACCATACCCATTGCCCGCCAGTACCATTGAAAAAGTAAAAAAATGTCGTACCCAACCCAGACAATCGGAAGGGATGACGTGGGCACCCATGGTTGCACCCAGCCCATGATAGCCCCTGCAACTGGGATAGTATATTTTGTCTCATTTTTCTGAACTTTACTTATTTTCCGAACCTCTTTTTCATTAATAGATATTTTGAACTTTACTTATAGTTGGTGATTCTTACAAAATAGCGAAGGTTGTGGCTGCCCTTACGTGAGCCGGTTTTAGCGATTATTTTAGCAAAAAAATAAAATATCGAATGTATACAAAACACTTCACATTACCAAAGCAGTTGATGGATTGACATAAAAATGACAGTTTCTTAAACTTTATAACTTAGCATCTTGCTCTGTGTAAAACCATATTGTAAATATTGGTGCATAGGTCAATGAAAGTCCTTAAAACAATGTTGATGTAAAAATAATGTACTTTTCAATCCATGCGAAGACCAAGCAGCAGCTAATCGACTATTGCATAAAATGAGTTATTGAAGTTGGTCAATGGGTCACGCCTCACGCATGCAAAAACACACCCGTGTGGGGCGGGCCTGAGTTATGTCGCGTTTCCGTCTCCATTATATTGCTATGCTGAACCGGCGCAGTCCCTAGGCTAATTAAACCTGGAGAATTGTAACAAGGAATTAAACCGGGGAGTCAATAGAGACCATTGCTCTAGTTGTCGGACAATAACTTCAGGTTATTGAGCCGTCTCGTCCTTTGACCTAGAAAATAACCCTGAAGATAACCTTAAAAAAGAGTGCTTCTAAAAGAGTGCTCTAATTTGCCTGTTTCCGTATTT
The DNA here is from genome assembly GCA_014673585.1 of Semibalanus balanoides. Lineage (NCBI taxonomy): Eukaryota > Metazoa > Arthropoda > Thecostraca > Balanomorpha > Balanidae > Semibalanus > Semibalanus balanoides. Next base: position 532 of record VOPJ01014461.1, on the reverse strand, counting down.
TGAGGCGAATTGCTAAACGACGTTGGCATTCGGATCCGAGTCCGACGTTTACTTCATGGACATACTCTATTTTGTATGTTGTCATATCTTATGTGATGCACATACATGGTTCACTTGGCGCAAATCTGCCTTTTAATTTTTACATGCATTCATTATTTTGTTTACGTTAAGGTTTTGAATGTCACATTTATAGGGTATAAAATAAGTCCATTGTTCCATGTAACCCATTTATGCAATACAGACTCCATGTGGAATGATAGAAAAGAGTAAAGTATATTTCCTTCCGTGCCAATTCATGAGAGCGGCCTTGCAACATACACAGAGCGTGGCGCTTTACTGAGCAGCGTCCCGTAGCAGCGTGGCGTATATTTCTTCTCACTAATTTCATGAGAGTAGCCCGACAGTACACAGTGTGGCGCTGCACACAGCAGGATGCAGCGCCTGCCGTGCCCTCCGGCGTGATCCGACCCTCGGTCGTGTCAGCCAATGGCCGGGCTGGACGGATGTCAGTGCCTGGAGGCACACGAGGTCA
>VOPJ01014460.1:0-11811 GCA_014673585.1 Semibalanus balanoides | reverse complement strand
TGGTTAATCTAAATAAAAAGGCATGCTACTTGAACAGTTTTGTCTAAAAAATACAGCGGTTGCATTTTTTTGTATCTGGAATAAGGAAAACATATAGTTTTGGGCATCGTGGGGAGACTTCGCAGTCTATGTTGCAGCCCTAGCACGCGCACTGGAGAAGGGTATGCCACTAATACGCACTGGAGGAAGGGGGCACTTTAGTGTTTCCCCCTGAGATCTCAGAAAGTATGGCAGCTAGAACGTTCAAACTTACAGGGTAGGTAGGTGCTGCAATGATCCATACAGCTCAAAAATTTACCAACCTATTTCGATTTTTTTACATGAAACGATCCGCTATTGTGTTGCCGTAAATGTCGCACAAACACCACCGCCCTGTGCCGCTTCGTTTTTTACATATTCATGAAAAACATGTGGGGGCACAAAAGATCCCTCTCCAGTGCGCATGCTAGGGGTGCAGTCAGGGGGCAGAGGGGGTATGTGTCCCCCCTCATCGGACCGACTTTCACACTAAAAATTATCGGCGACGTCCCTGTTTGCGAAATTTTAGGGGTCCTGCAAAATACAAGGGTTTAAATCCATATTTTTTTTCGCGCCATTTTTTAGGGGGATCTTTGCCTAGGGGCCTCTGGAGATGCCGTGCCCCCCCCCTTGTCGAAGGTCTGACTGCATCCCTCTGCAGCCTATATCATGTTACGCACTTTTCACATCAAAACTTAATATTTCATTTTACTTGTTTCTGGTTTGTCAGTTCTGTTATGTTTATCGTATCTTGTTCAACATTGGTTTTTAATGTTCTTGAAACTTTAACTTCTCCTATTAACATAGACTATTCCATTTTGTTAATAACTCTTTGTGAGAGAACAAAAATCATCTCTTTGGGTTCGATCAGATGACGCGTTTGTACTTACTCACGTACTTGAGATAGTCCCGTTAACTTTGTCACTACACCAGCATTTTTTTTTTTAAACCAAAAAGGGGTGGAAACGTCATGGAATTACTTATACTTAGGAAGCCATAAGTCAGTCAAAAGTACTAGGTATTGTTTGAACATTGTGTTTGGATGTGGTCCAACGTGGTTCTCTTCTAAATATGTATAAAGACACTTTTTAGGAGTTTGAAATTTATTGATTTTGTGAACTTATTTATAACACAGTTTTTTGGGCTTTTAATGTCAAACAACTAAAAAAATTCGAAAACTCCGAGATCCACCATTTAGAAGAAGATGTGACTTCCTTCTTTTGGCGTTTTTCGTTTGCAATTGGCTTAAAAACTCGAAATTCTACGATTTCCCCAACTTTTGTCGTTTTTCCAGGAGCATTATCACGTTCGTAAATATTTACGGCATTATAGAAATATGTTCCCATAATTTGGATGGTTAAACCTAAATCATATACCTTGGCCATACCAGATTTAAGGGGGGTACTTTGATATGTGTGCCCCCCTTGCAGATTCAAGGGAGGGCACGGAGCCCCGGTGTCCCCCCTCGTTCCGCCGCCTATGGGCTTTATGGAAATGAAACAGTTGTTAAGCTAAGGTAAACAAGTAAGGTAAAAAATGACAAAATTTGAAGTTGATACATTTAAATCAAAAAGACAAAAAGGCATGTTTCTGGATCAGTTTTGTCTACGAAATACAGTACTGTCATTGATTTGTCTGCATCAATTGTCGACGACAGCCAGAAACGCGATTAAAGAATATGACATCATGAGTTTAACCAGTTCTTAAGATGCCATCACTCAATCAAAAATGATGAAATCATTTACAATTCGGCATGATATTTGTTTGCATAGCTGGCATCTTCTGGTTTTTTCGATATCATTGAAAATTTCGATTTTTTGGAAAATTCCCCACAAAAGTCTGTTTTTTATATTTTATTGGTTGAAATCATACATGTCACCAAGGGTTATACATGTCCAGCCAGCCGTTTTTTTTGGGTGGGGGGCAAACCGTTTTTAGCGGACCTAACCTACCCCCAATTTCGAATTTCTTCCCGGATTTGGTCCACTTTATTTTGCAATCACAGGATTTTTTTTTTTTTTTTTTTGCTTCTTTGTTTATCGAAAAAGGCAGTTTGTCTCAGCTTGAAGTTTGTATTAATCCGACATTGCCTTACAGTACCAGAGCAAAACCATTTCAATTGTCAACTGTACCCAAAAGCGTCGCCGATAATTTTTGAGTGGGGGGCTGGGGGATGGGGTTGGGGAATGGGCTGAAATGACGCACAAATGTAACCCATTTTTATGCATGTATGTAAGCCATTGCAGCATTGTGCAATGTAAACTTTATATTAAAATATATATTTGTTATTTAGCGCCACGAAGCGGCGCGAAATTTTTGCGGGTTTGCCTGATAAAACCCAGAAACATAGGCGGTTCGCCTTGTAGATAATAAAAACCTAAACATGCTATTCATTAAATTCTCCGTTACATGAAACGAAGACGTGGCAATGGCTTCGATTATGACGATGGCGACCGATGTGACGCCGCAAAGTGGCGTAAAAGTTTAATTTTAGGTCGTGGAAAACGACAATTTTAATATTGGAACCAGACTCAGATAACCCCTATGCCTGGTTGCACATTTCGGTATGTTACAAATATTGAAATTAAGGTAGTTTTTAATAAATATATTCTTTGGATCGATGACCGGTGGTAGTAAGTGCTTAATAACTTAGGTATATGGAATAATAATAACTGTATACATATGCACCAAACTGCAACAACAATGGTAACAGTGCAAATGGTTTGAAAACAGCAAAGCAGAAAACGGCTTTTCCGCACATAAATGGGTTCCTGCGGCTCTGGAGGAGCTTGTGACGAAAATGGCTTGGGGAGATGGTTCTGGCCTGGTCCCACTATTAGCATTTGGTACAGCAAACTTGAACACAGAGCAAATAGGTACCGCCAAGAGAGAAATGCTCAATCATCTCATTTTTCCATTTGTCAAAAATTTTTATCATTAACAATTGCATATTTTGTGTCATGCCGCGAGGCGGCGCGAAATTTTTGAGTTTTCACTGTGGACGGAATGTATTTTGAACTGTTTTGCAAACACAATTTTACAGCTGTACGTCCACCGTTTGGGCGGGGTAAAAAAAAATGAAAAGTGGTCGCCAACGACATTTCCATATCACAAGTGGTCGCCGCAGGGATGGTCGCCGCAAAGTGGTCGCCGCAGGGTCGGGGCAAAAACAAAGTTTCTAAGTGTTTCGAATTTATGTCATCAATAAGCGCTTGCTGAAGGTTTAACTGGTAGGTAGCTTGGATACCGGTGTGGTTCGAGGTTAGGGTTGGAGATTTAGGTACTGAAGCTCTATTTTGCCCCATGGTCATGCAAAGTGGTCGTCCAGGGTTCCAGCAAAGTGGTCGCCAACGAGGTTGTAGGACAGAGCTTTTTTCGCCCCTGCGTTTGGGGGGGGGGAATAGTCTCGTTGACCTTGAGGGGGGAGGGGGCATGGCCCCTTTGGCCCCCTGGGATCCGCCCTTGCATGTCACAAATCCGAGAACGCCATATTTTTGTCCATGTCATTAGCTATCTTTTAAGGTTTGGCTGATTTTTGAGCAACATTCTAGGTATATCAATGCAAAGTGAACGTACCTACGTTTGGTTGTAACTCAACTAAAGGGGTTTCCTTAATATTTTGTATGTAATACAAAAATGCTTTTTTGACCTCAATAAACCACCTTCCGACCTCGGTACCCCATCTTCCGACCTCGGTGTGCGTGATCGCTCCAGTTCCACTTCCTCGCGCGGTCCGGTGCGAGGCCGGCCTGTCAGTAGTTGACAGTACGGCCGGTGGCGGCGCCACAGTCGGCCGTCAGAGCGGCGGCGCGGCGCGGCGCGGCGCCAGGCAGCAGCCGCTTGGAGTCGGCAGTGTGTCGGTGACGGCGGTGACGGCGCAGCGGCAGCGGCTCTCTCTCTCTCTGCGGTCCCTCTGACGGCCACACAATGCAGCCCGAGCGGCGGCGTGTCGGCGACGATGACTCGAGCGGCGTGAGTTCGGCCTCGAGCGCGTGTGTTAGCGAGCCAGGTCCGCCGTCCCCGACGACCGGCCCCCACCGGCGCCCGGATCCGGACCCGCGCCCCGACCCGGACCCGGACGGCGGCTTCAGTGTGTTCGGCGAGCAGCTGGATCTGTTCACGGAGATCCTACAGACGCAGCAGCAGCTACAGCAGGTGAGTGCTCCCGCCGAGCCGTGACGTCCACGCTCCGTGACCGTGACGTCACGCTCCGTCACAATGTGATTGTGCGGCTGTCGTGACCCCAGAATCCCCTGGACGTGGACGCGGGCTCAGCCTTCGCCCCGTTGGTCTCCCGCGCCCCTTTGCGACCCCCGGTGTGTGTTTTTGCACGTGGTGACGGCGGCGAACAAGAACGTCTTCGGCTTTCGTTACGAGGGTCGCTGGTGCCGTTTTTACGGGCCGCCGCCGGCCGCGCAGAGTCGGCCAGCCATTGTCCGGCTGGTGTGCGGCATCTCTCACGGTGATCCGCGGGAGGCAGACAGGTGCACCACGACCCACCCATGTGGTGGGACGCTCTCTGCTGCGAGCCAGCAGCGGGCGCTACTCAGTGATGAGACGGACTGGTGACGGCCGCTCTGCCCGGCTCTGCTGATCCAGCTCGCTGCATTACTATGCCGTGCAGAACTGCAGTTTGCACTGTGCGGTGCACCCTGCGGCGGGCGGCCGCTGCTGACGACCCTGCACCGCTGACCGGGCCATGCCAGCGGGTCAGCCGTCATCAGCGAAACAGACAGCAGTCAGCAGCAGCAGCAGCAGCAGCAGCAGCAGCAGCAGCAGCAGCAGCAGCAGCAGCAGCAGCAGCAGAGGAGCAGCAGCAGCAGCAGCACAGACGGCCGGCGCCGGAAGCAGCAGGATGCCGGCCAGCCCAGTCATGGTCAGAGTCACGCTGACCGGGGTTAGCTGCAGCGTGGCCGCTGACTGTGACGTCATCAGACCGCTGGCTCTGGCTGCCCGTGACGTCATCAGACCTGCCGGCTCTGGCTGCAGGTCTGATGACGTCACCGGTCACGGAACAGGCATAAAGGCGCTGAACCGAAACGAGTCTACCCGGCCTGGCCAAGACGAGCTGTCATTTCCCGACCAATGCTCTCCTGACCGAGCTACCCGGCCTGGCCAGGACGAGCTGTCATTTCCCGACCAATGCTCTCCTCATTTCCCGACCAATGCTCTCCTGACCGTGCCACACGTGCAAACCAGCAGACTTATAGAGTGGAAAGCTGAAGCGGTCAATGACATTGACTTACGACTGCACGTGCACAATGCACATGGACTCGCTGCGAGTCTGAAAAATGCAGACAAACGTTCGCAAAGCCGTCGAACGGCGCGGTCATAACCAAGGGGGCGTCAACCGACCGCGAGGTCTTCCATCAACTCGGACAAAATAGAGTTTAGGCTAATGAGAATTAGTATTGAGTAGGCACTGTAAGGGGAAATGTACACTGTAAATGTACATTGAGTAGGCACTGTAAGGGAAAGCACCCCCTAAAGGGGATCTCGCCCCCCCAACTTGGGGGGGGGGCGTAGGCTCCTGGGACGTAGACAAAACCCCAAAACACCGCAAGAGCGTCAACAAAGACAACAATCATTATGAGACTATTTTAGTCATTTTTAGCTTAAATCAATATTGAGGTCACCAGAGGCCATCAAAGGTCAGTTTAGCCAGTTTTAGGACTTCGCTCCAGAAGCCCCCAAATACTTCGGAAACTATAATAGCTAGGAACAAACAAAAACTGAAAAACTCTTCAACTATCGAATTGTCATCAAAGTTCAGCTTAGGCCTTAGAGGCAGATTTTGGTAGGACTAGATTTTGGTGAAAACCAAAATTCGTCACCAAGTATTGAGAATACCGGTCGTAAGAATTGTGGAACGCCTCTAAACTGAAGTATATTTTGCTAAATATATTTTTTGAAATATATTTGGAAATATATTTAGGTAATAATGATAATATGCAAAATGTGACCAATTTACAATAAAGTTAATGGTCTTGCCTGTCGATTTAAATTAAAAACTCAATTTTGTTTTGTGGGAAAATAAAAATAATTTATCCTAAGTATCGAAAGTTAATCGTGTAAGAGTAGGTACACACCTGAACACTGTCCGTCGGCAGGTGTCGTTACAGGCACCAGTGGTGGCTCTACGTTTGAACAAAATAGGCGATTTCTCCCACCCCAAAAGACGAACACTCGGTATGCAGACGTATATTTCTACCCTCCGGACCGTTTCGGGCAGTTGTGATTTTTGTTTAGGGAGAGCGTGTGGTAATTTACCCCCTTCCCCCACTCAACGACTGTTTCGCGCTGACGGCCCGACGCTCCCCCGCCTCCCGCCAACGCCACCCCCGGTCAACACACACCGGTCAACGGCACTCCCGCGGTCAACACACTCCCCGGTCAACAACTCCCGGTCAACACACTCCCCGGTCCAAACACACTCCCCCGGTCAACACACTCCCGGGTCAACACACTCCCCGGTCAACACACTCCCCCTGTCAACACACTCCCCGGTCAACACACTCCCCCGGTCCACAACAACTCCTCCCGGTCAACAACGCCTCCCCTCCCCCGGTAAACAGCTTTCCGCTGATGAAACGGAGTGAAATTTGTGCCCCCAAAACTCAAAACCCATACATTCGCCACTGACAGGCACTGTCGGTCAGCAGGTGTCGGTATACAGAGACACTGCCGGTACAGAGGCACTGTCGGTACAGAGACACTGTCGGTAACAGAGACACTGCCGGTATAAAAAAAAAGCAGAGACACTGTCGGTACAGAGACACTGTCTGGTAACAGAGACACTGTCGGTACAGAGACACTTGCCGGTACAGAGACACTGTTCGGTACAGAAGAACAGCTGTCGGTACAGAGAACTGTCGGTACAGAGACACTGCCGGTACAGAGAACACTGTCGGTACAAAACCTGTCGTAACAGAGACACTGTCGTACACCGAGACAACACTGTCGTACAGATGACACTGTCGGTAACAGAGACGCTGCCGGTACAGAGTCCAAACTGTCGGTAACAGAGACACTGCGGTCGAGGCACTGCCGGTACAGAGACACTGTCGGGTAAGAGACACTGCCGGTCAGAGCAACTGTCCGGTACAGAGACACTGTCGGTACAGAGGACAGTCACTGTCAGTACAGTGGGAAAGTCACTGTCGGTACAGTGGGAAAGTCACTGTCGGTACAGTGGGACAGTCACTGTCGGTATAGTGGGACAGTCACTGTTGGTACAGTGGGACAGTCACTGTCGGTACAGAGACACTGTCGGTACAGAGACATCTGTCGGTACCGAGACAACCTGCGGTACAGAGACACTGGTCGGTACCAGAGACACTGCCGTAACAGAGACACACTGTCGGTACGAAGACCACTGTCGTACAGAGACACTGTCGTACAGAGACACTGTCGGTTACTAGAGCCACTGCCGTACAGAGCCACTGTCGGTACAGAGACACTGTCGGTACAGAGACACTGTCGGTACGAGACACTGCCGGTACAGAGACACTGCGGTACAGAGACACTGTCCCGTAACAGAGACACTGTCGGTACAGAGGACCCTGTCGGTACAGAAGAACACTGCCGGTACAGAGTCACTGTCGGTACAGAGACACTGCCGGTACATGAGCAACTTGCCGGTACAGAGGCACTGCGGTACAAGGAGACACTGTCGGTACCATGAGACACTGCCGGTACAGAGGCACTGTCGGTACAGAGACACTGTCGTTAACAGAGAACACTGTCGGTAACATGAGACACTGCCGGTAGCAGAGACACTGTCGGTACATGAACACTGTCGGTACAGGAGACAAATGTCGGTACAGAGACATGTCGGTACAGAGACACTGCGGTAAAGAGCACTGTCGGTACAGAGAACACTGTCGGTACAGAGATCACTGTCGGTACAGAGACACTGCCGGTACAGAGACACTGTCGGTACAGAGACACTGTCGGTACAGACACTGCCGACTGTCGGCTGCCGCCCGCTGACGTGGCTGGCTGCGGCAGGCCTGTGTGCAGTTCTGCAGCCGTCTCGTGTCAGAGAGCAGCGGCCCTGCTCTGTTCCGGCGGTGATGGATCGCTGTGAGCGATCACCCGCCGACCGGTGTGCGTGCATCAAACCGTCAGCACCGCTCCACCAGCTTGCTGTCAGCACGCTCCACTCAGCTGCCGTCAGCACAGCTCCTCAGCAGCACCGCTCCACTCAGCAGCCGTCAGCACCGCTCCACTCAGCTGCCGTCAGCACCGCTCCACTCAGCTGCCGTCAGCACCGCTCCACTCAGCTGCTGTCAGCACCGCTCCACTCAGCAGCCGTCAGCACCGCTCCACTCAGCAGCCGTCAGCACCGCTCCACTCAGCTGCCGTCAGCACCGCTCCACTCAGCTGATGTCAGCACCGCTCCACTCAGCTGCCGTCAGCACCGCTCCACTCAGCTGCCGTCAGCACCGCTCCACTCAGCTGCCGTCAGCTCCGCTCCACTCAGCTGCTGTCAGCACCGCTCCACTCAGCTGTCATCATCACCGCTCCACTCAGCACCGCTCCACTCAGCACCGCTCCACTCAGCACCGCTCCACTCAGCAGCCTGTCTCAGCCTGTGGACGACCGGTGGCGGACCACCGAAACACGACTCACCAGCCAACAGCTCGCTCAGTCTCAGACATGTCGGCTGTAGGCTGTGGACATGACTCGTGGTCGTGGTGCGCTGAGTGTGAATAGGAAGCTGTGATTCTGAGCTCCTCGGTCTCTGCTATTCCTGCTGCCGTCACACTGTTCCCTGCTGCCGTCTCACGGTTCCCTGCTGCCGTCACACGGTTCCCTGCTGCCGTCACACGGTTCCCTGCAGCCGTCACACGGTTCCCTGCTGCCAGCTGACCAGGCCACAGGCTCTCAGACCAGCTGTGGGCCGGCAACAGAGCTGGCTCAGCAGAGACGTCGGCTGGCGCTGGCCGGTCTGAGTCCGTCTGGGACTGTACCTGTGCCGCTGCCGCTCCGTTCTCCTATGGCGGCCACTGTCGGCCGGTTCTGGTCTGATGACTGCACTTCCGTCCCCCATCCCACCCGATGCCTCCCCCGGCCAGCCGGGCAGGGCGATCACGAGTGCAGCGCTGCGAGGAAAGAACGCAGTCTGAGCCTACGACCGCGAGCTGCTCATTTCGGGCGGCCGTCAGCGGCGGTCAGCGGTGGTCAGCGGGGATGGTGCGCTGGTCTGGTGTCTCCTCACTCCTGAACGGGATCAGAGGACAGAGGTGGAGCAGGACCCGGTGACAGGAGAGCCGGCCAGCATGCTGACCCGGTCGTGATAGGACGATTAGGGAGGCCACATAACACGTCCGCATTATAAGCTGCCAGTGAGAAGCTACCTGACACAGTCTTCTATAAGCGCTTGGTTTTTAAGCTGTTTTGGGCCATTCAACTATTACACAGGCTATATGTCATGAGTTTTCAGTACGCGATGTGACCTAATCCCGGCGATTGAAGCTGATGCCTGTGTAAATCTGAACGATCTGATATCTAAAGCAATCATAAGCTCACTGGATGCTGCGACACCTAAAACTAACGCCGACGATAAAAATGTCAGTCATTGTTCCACTCCGGGCATGTTATGGGCTTAGCTGTGGAGGAGAGACTCCTGTCTGGGGATTTGGTTCACATGACCCCAGTCAGCTGGTGCTGGGTGCACTCTTTGCCGTCAAATACAGAGTGTTCTTCCAGCGCTGGGAGGGAGAGCAAGGATGGGGGGGGGGGCAAAAGCCAGTCCGTCCAGAGCCGCGCTGGCGAAGCTTGCGGTCCGTGACCAGAGCTCCCGGCACCAGTTAGAGGACGCCCTGCCAGAGCTCCCGGCACCAGTAGAGACCGGACCGTATCAGCTGGGCTGATCGGACGGAACCTGCATACCAAAGCAAGTGGCGACGGGAGCCGCGACACGTGCCCCAACGTACCTACTTACCGCCGGTATACCTCATACGGGCTGTGGTCTGAGCCGGTGCCTTTTACTGCACCTGGGTTATCCGCAGTCAACCCCTATAGTGTTAGGGGTTGACGTGCGGCTCAGTATGTGCCGACCTGCCGGTGTTGCGGTTAGGAGCGTACCGGTTCACTGACGTGCACCTGTCCGTCTGTCTGTCTGTCTGTCTGTCTGTCTGGCAGGAAGTACAGCCAGGCTCGAAGGCTGGATCAGACCATCGACCTGAGCTCCCGGCACCAGTAGAGACACCCTGCCAGAGCTCCCGGCACCAGTTAAGACTCGTTTTCCGACTGCGCGTGGCTGGACGGCAGCACCCTCTCGGTCGGCGGCGTGGCTGGCAGGGCAGCCCTCCTGACTCCAAGGCAAGGTTCTGGCCGTGCTGCTAGCCCGGCAGCAGCCCTCTCGGCACGGAAGGCCGTGTTTTGAGCAGCAGACAAACCCTCTCCCTTGGCCTCTGCCAGTAGCGTCCGGGCAGCAGCCCTCTCGGCTGCGAAGCGTGTGGGCAGCCAGCTCCTTTCTCGGCGCCGTGCTTGAGCAGCAAAAGCCCCTCTCGGCTGCCGTGCTGGGCAGCAGCCCTCTCGACTGCCGTGCTGGGCAGCAGCCCTCTCGGCTGCCGTGCTGGGCAGCAGCCCTCTCGGCGGCCGTGTTGAGCAGCAGCCCTCTCGGCTGCCGTGCTGGGCAGCAGCCCTCTCGGCGGCCGTGCTGGGCAGCAAGCCCTCTGCGGCTGCGTGTTGGGGGCAGCGAGCCCCTCTGCCACGGCGTGCTCTGTGCGTGAGGGGCAGCACCGCTACTGCGGCCTCGATAAAGCGAAACGGTGGTGTCGTGCCTGGGCAGGCACGGAGCCTCTCGGCGGACGTGTTTGAGCAGGCAGCCCTTCTCGGCTGCCGTGCTGGGCAGCAGCCCTCTCGGCTGCCGTGCTGGGGCAGCAGCCCTCTCGGTGCCGTGAGCAGCAGCCCTCTCGGCTTGCCGTGCTGGGCAGCAGCTCCTTAACTCGTGCTCGTACTGCAAACATGATGTAACAGCCAGCAGCCCCGGCCTCTGCCGGCATGCCGTGTCACGTGGTCAAGGGGCAGCAAGCCCTCTCGGGCGGCCGTTCGCTGCCGCTGATGGCCAAAGGCAGGACTCCTCTCGGGGCGGCCGTGCTGAGTATCACAGCCCTCTCGGGCGGCCGTGTCTGCGTGCAGGACGAGGCAGTGTATCAGCCCTCTTCAGCGTGCCCGTTCCTGCTGCGGGCAGCAGCCCCTCTCGGCTGCGCGTGCTGGCAAGCAGCCCTCTGCGGCGGCCGTGCTGGGCAGACAGCCCTCTCGCGGCCGTGGCGGACAGCAACGCCTCGTCGTGCAACCGGCCTGGTGTCTGGGCAGCAGCCCTCTCGGCTGCCGTGCTGAGCAGCAGCCCTCTCGGCGGCCGTGCTGAGCAGCAGCCCTCTCGGCTGCCGTGTTGAGCAGCAGCCCTCTCTGCGGCCGTGCTGAGCCGGGCAGTGAGCCGGGCAGTAGTGGGGTGGGCCGGTGAGACCGGGCCGGGCAGCGGACTGCACAGAGCCGGCGGTACTGCTGGGCTGGAGTCGGCCCGCTACCGGTCGCCGCCGGCCGTCATTTGGCATGCAGTGGCGGCCGTTGTGCAACGCCTCCCTCCGCTACCGCCGCTGACGTGTAGTAGCGCGGCGGCGACGTGTTGTGGCGCGGCGGGAAGGTAGCTGCGTGCGGGAGCCGAGAGAGGGGGGACAGGTCACCGGACTGGAGACGGAGCTGCGTCAACGTGTGACGGGGACGGGTCACCGGACTGGAGACGGAGCTGCGTCAGCGTGTGACGGGGACGGGTCACCGGAC
>VOPJ01014459.1:0-11804 GCA_014673585.1 Semibalanus balanoides | reverse complement strand
GGGCTTTGAATGAAAGCACTGTTCATGTTAGATGATTCATGAATACAACTTGAAGGATAAATAAGTTACCGTCGTTTCAATGGCGATTGACATGACACATATGTACATTTGGGTTTGGTTTTCAACTCGAATTTGCCAGTTTAGGACATTGCCTATTGAAGTGTTTTATGTGGTTCAGGTGTATATTATGTTTTTGTGATTTTATTCGACCATGGTGTTATTTTTTAAATTGATTGCTATACCCTAAAGATTATCACGCTATTAATGTAATTTGTATGTTACATCATATAAGAGTGGCACATGCGGTACCAGAGTTAATTAGAACATCACAAGCTCACCAAGAACGAGTTCAACTTCAACATGATAATTTAAACTGAGTGGTATGTCACATTGTCACAGTTACGTTTGCTTATGTGCAGAAAAATGCTATTTATTGCTTTTGCTTAAATCACATTCTAATATGCTGCCAGAAGTCAACAATGTGAAACATTGCTTCTAGTGCGGCTTATGTCACCAAATATGAAAAGATAGTGAAATATGACTATGTATGATATTTCTCATAGTACCTGAAATATTCTCAGAAATGGTTTCAAATTTAGCGATAAGTTTATATAACGGTTAACCTCGGCGGGTGGGTGCTCTTGCTTATATGGGTAGAATTACACCATTCTGTTTCAAATATGATAAGGAATCATATGCATTTGAAATAGTACAATTGACAATATATTATTTAGTAAAATGAAGTTCCTGGTTTGAACCCGGTGGTAACCCATAGGTGAACTCATAAATAACACATAACGTAGGTTGAGTTTTTTATTGAAAATTTACTGGATGCTGGCTTTGTCCTTTAAAGGGACTGTCTCACCTAACATTATATTTTGAGATAAGAGTAGCCATTTCCGTGCTTGGCATTGAATTTCTGTATGGTATAAGTTAAAACAACCACCCGGAGGTTCGAATCCACAAATAAATTGAGTTGGTGACACCCAATCAAAGAAACCCTATAGTGTATTAGCATTAGGGTTTCTTAATTCTATGTCGCATCTCTCTACCCAAGTTGTGAAAGTCGACTTGTTTTACATTTGGCTGTACATAAGCCATACACTGTCATACATATAGCCGCGTGAAGGTTTTATCTATTTTCCCAAAAAAATCCTTCATATGACGTCATCAGCTCAAATATTAAAACGTATTTTTATGAAATTAATTACTGTAAGTGAGAAAACAAATGTAATAATGTTCGGCAGGCAATTACTTAATATTTAGCAACCACATGCGGCGTACATTTGAGAACTTTTGAAAAGGTGAACAGTTCCCTTTAACCCGTGCCCAGCTGTGGTCTTCTGGCGAACGAGCACCGATGCGGGTGATTTTTTACGCTCCTCTTATCTTCCGCACCAATGGTCGCAACGAGACGCGAAAATCGAAAGCTCTGGATGAATCGATTATATTGAGTACCTACTTACAACTTACTTTAAAAGGTATTGATGAGGGCAAAACCACCCTTTTTGCTTTCTTGGCAACCAACATCACCAGACTATCAAAAGCAGCGTCCACGCTCAGCCAAAGGACTTTCGTATGTTATGGTAATATAATACTAGAGCAGGGATCCTGAACTAAGTTCTGTTCAAGGTCCTCTCACAAGAGGTAACCATGTGCGAAATATTTATTAAACCCATGTGAAACATGTTTTATGTGTTTAATTCAGACATAAAACTCGATGGTAACGGTCATTTCACCATCGTACCTCATTCGAATATATGGAGTGTTTTTAGTTCTCAAGGATGAAGTTCGTGGACGAGAACGGCGATCGGTGGACGTCATCACCGTGGAGGAAACACCCAAGTCGCAGGCCTCCCTGCTGTCTGGTCCATCCTCTGATCCCTCTCAAAAAGTGGAAAACAAGGTGTTCGTCTGTCTCCCCGTCATCTCGGGCAACGCCACATCGGAGGACAGAGTATATAAGACAGCCCATGCCCTGCCTTTGCAAGGTTTTGATTCCTTTGAAAACAGGCTTTCCTTCATTTTTTGTTACCATTATCATATCTTCTTCCTGTGTTTAAACCGTTGCAGAGTAAGACTAAACATATTATACTCTCATCACCAACTGAACAATCTGCATTTAAAATCCAATACTTCAATTTGCTGCAATATTTTTATTTGACTCCTGACGCTCCTATTCAAAAGATTGTTGTAATTGATGTCCTTTCATCGCTTTCCACATCCATCGTAGTGGTCTACTTTTGCTGTTCTGTGCTAATTTCATGCTCCTATTCTCCTCATCAGGCACAGGACCTCGAGGCCAGCACGGAAGCGCATGTTGAGGTGTCGGTGATCCACCCGGAGTACCCTCCTAAAAGACTTCACCCGCGATCCTCGGGAGAGATGGCCACGCAGACTTCTGAACCTGAGCCTAGCAACTGCATGCAAACGCCCTCTCCGGCTGTGCTGACCGCACACTCCAGTCCCCTTGACCTGACACCGACCCGTCCCACGATGGCCACCAGCCGAGTGCCGGCCCTTCTCAGGCGCAATGTGAAGGGTTACAACAAAGATATATGTGCAATATGTTATGTGCCGTGCTCGCCTGACGACTCGGACCATTGGGTAGGCTGAAGTCAGCGCAACAGTCGGGGTAGGCAGACCTGTCAGTGGTGGTGCCACCAACGGTGTCAGGCTCAGGTACTCGTCGGACGAGGAGATGGCTAAAGTAGCCATGTACTGCCCACAGCACCTCTAGGGTGTTTGGTAATGCACGGGTGCCTTTGCTAAGAGGGCCCCTGAGGATGTCGTGCCCCCCATTGTCGAAGGTCTGGCTGCGCCCTTGTTCATGGGCCTGTCTGAGGGTTCTGGTCCAATCCAGTTGATCAAGAAAGAAAAGGGCATCACAAAATAAAGTGGCCGAAATCCATGGAGTTTTCATATCCAGGACCCAGGGGCCCTTCCAACGCTCGGGAAGGGCCCTTTTTAGCCCCCCCCCCGGACGAAATCCTGGGTATGTGCCTGTATACTGTACAGTTAAGTTATGCATTCAAAATGTCGATATTTGCTGAACGCCAGTGAGTTTTATAGAAACCCAAAAAATCAAATTCGATCACAGCGTCATCTATACTCTGCAATTGCGAACATAAGCGCCATCTGTTGTCGACAATATGCAGTTATGTGCGCCCATATCCTGGTATATTTTATTAAATCTGGTTGTTAACGGCACTCTTTGGTATTGTTTTTAGTCTTTCTATTTCTAGTATATACCAAATAAAACTTTGGAGTACCCAGTGTTATATTGCCCTGGCCGTAATCCGGGAAAAGTTGGTGAAAACAAGTGCCCTCAGACCGGCAGCACTATTCCGATACACATACACACCCCAGGGCAATAGAACACTGCACCCGTATGCCAAGCTGACAGCAAGACGTATGAATGGACTGTGCCACTCTAGACTCGGCAGTTGGCAGAGGGTTGGCTGGAATCGGGCGGAAAAGCGGGACCGCCCCGGTGAAGCGCCTCAAAACCAGCTGCAGTTTATCAACTTTTGATGAAGTCACCAAAAGACGGCCCAGGGTGACGCCTGTATCACTATCGAAAACAGTGGCGTATTAAGAAATCCACCAAGGGGGGGGAAGCCCTCAAGGGGCGCCAAAACCACTCATGAGGGCGCTGTCAGCGAAAAAAAAGCTGAGCGGGGGGGGGGGGGGGAGGCTCCGATAATTCCGAGGGCGACTATGATTTTTACCAATTTGGTACTTGTTCCCTCCCATAATACCTTCATAAGGGCCGCCCTCCGGTCCAATTGTACCTCTGAAGGCGCCCTCTTAAATATCTAAGGCGCCCTCGATAACTTCGGAGGGCGCCCTCTCAAACAGTCGAGACACCCTCTAGTGAGACTGAGGCGCCCCCGCCTCACCGCGTACACGAGTATGTAGGGAGGGCGCCCTCGGGCCTTGGAGATATGTATCTGAGGGTGATTTTGGACTATGTGAGAAGGCGCCATCAGAGGTGAATCGCATGGGCCTTGGAGCCTGGAGGTATGTGGGAAGGCGTCTTCAGAGATGTATCGGAGTGCGCCTTCATACGCCTTCTCGTATATGTATCGGAGAACACCACTGTAAGTGTATTCGAGGACGCCTTTGAAGTATGTGGACCCATCGGAGACGTATCGGAGGCGTCTTGGAGTCATGCATTGTGTATAATTTGGAGAGGCGTTTCAAAGGGCATGGGGGGCGCGGTGGAGGTATGAGAGGGGCCTTATTGTAATGAAGTTGTGTTCGTTTGTGATTCGATCAGTTTCGTCTTTCGGTCTTCGTCCTGTCCCCAGTTAGAGTATGATTTTCCGTCACTCTATATTGGCATCAGTTACTCTCACTCACTTCTCTTCATTCACGCCACACTCTCTACAAGTCCTCTTACAACACGGGCGAGTCACAGAGCCGTCTGCCTCAAGTGGCTAAGCCTAACTGGACTCCTCGTTCCGCCGCCGAGCTGAGGGATGCAGCGTACCGCGCCGGCCGGCCAAGGTCATTATGACGTCATATCTATCAATCATAACTTTTGAGGCACACGTGACGAACTTCCGGTTGGCAGTGCACCGTCCCAATACAATAGTAAATGTGAATCACGGCCCAGTCTCTACTATTTTGTACATCATGTTGGTATCGGATGGCACTGGATGTGTATGGATGTGTTTGCCTTTGGAGGTATGTTTGAGGGCGCCTTCAGAAGTTTATCAAAGGGCGCCTTTGAAAGCATGTGGGAAAGCGTAAGAGGCGTATTGGAGGTCGCCTTTGGAGTTTGGAGCTATGTGGGAGGGCGCCTCTGGAAGCATTTGGGAGGGCGCTTTGAAAGAATATGGGAGAGCACCTTCAGGTGTACCGGAGCGCGCCTCACATTCAGTGAAACGCGCTTCATATTCAGCCGGATCGCGCCTCACATTCAGCGATGGGCGCCTTCGGCGCCCTTTATGATGTTGGGGCATTTCATGAACCGAAGTGCGCCTTCGTGATGGGGCGCCAGGGGGGGGGCTGGGTTGCGGTGACCCCCCTTAGCCTGATCGAAAACGCCTCTTACGTTGAGCGGGTGTGACAACCTGTCACACAACCTGTCACACAACCTGTCAACTGCGCTCGGTGTCGTCCCTCTCCGCGTGAAACCACGAGTGACCGTCACCATGAGGCCTGCACCGTGTCAGCTCCGTCGGCAGTAACGTGTCAGCTCCGTCGGCAGCGACGTGTCAGCTCCGTCGGCAGTGACGTGTCAGCTCCGTCGGCTCTCCAGCCCTCCGCCCAGAAGGCCTCCAGCTGTGCGTCGGTTTCCGACGGTCAGTGTATCGCCGGCGGTCGGACCCGGCGGCGGTGGGTGGGAGCGACAGACAGATAGATAGACGGACGGACGGACAGCGACACCAACGGAGGAGCTGGGGAACAAACAGCGCTGGTCAGCGGACGGTGCAGAGTGGCGGCGAGACCAAGGTACGCCGTACGGGTCAGAGCTCAGAGGCAGAGAAGGTCTCATCAGGCAGATAATTGCAGATAAGCAGGGGCGGATCCGGGGGGGGGGGCAATCCGCCCATGCCCCCCCCCCCCCCCAAAGCGAAAAAGGGTGGGGCCATTCTCCTTTAATTCGACATTATCTGCCTTAACCCTCGCCCGGGTAAGAAAAAAAAGCTGCGTGTCCGGGTAGGGGGAGGGGTGCGACCCCTCTCCCTTGGCGTTTCGCCCCTAATTGAGCTAGAGCTTCGATTAATAAACGAGCGTGTTGCTTGTGACAAGCCATTGACACCACAATTTAAGGTCCTGGGTTAATAGGTGACCTCTGAGGTCATGTCAACCGTTTTTACCGACATTTAGGTCATTGACATGACCACAGAGGTCACCTATTAACCCAGGACCTTAAATTGTGGTGTCAATGGCTTCTTGTCACAAGCAACACGCTCGTTTTTTAATCGAAGCTCTAGCTCAATTAGGGGTGAAACGCCAAGGGAGAGGGGTCGCACCCCTCCCCCTACCCGGACACGCAGTTTTTTTTTCTTACCCGGGCGAGGGTTAAGGCAGATAATGTCGAATTAAAGGAGAAGTTTAACCTCATCCTCATACTATGCAGAAATATATAAATAAAATCAACAATATATTTTCAGCCATTGGCCTTTTTCAATTTATATAGGTAACATGGCGAACAAGAGAGATAAAACTAAATAAGAAATTATGAAACCCGGGGTATAATTACTATATAATTTGTATTAGCCGCAACACTCCCCCCCCCCAAAAAAAAAAAAAAAACGTGGTACACAAAACACACCCAACATACATACATATGGACGACGTTATACCATGACACTAGGTAATTCGGATCTCCCCTGTGGCAACCCCTGCAATTCCGTCACCACACAGGGTGACGAAGTATACGCATACGGATAGTCCGGGTCTCCCTTATGGTGGCTTCTTTAATTTTGTCACCGCACGGGGAGGTCGGAATTGACCGTCGGATATGAACGTGGCTTTTAGCCCCGTTCATATCTCGCAGTCAAATTATATTTTATTTGTGTGGTGACTGAATTGCAGGGGTTCCACAGAAGGTATCCGGTTTTCCTAGTGTCATGGTAATGTGGTCAATATATATGTATGTTGGGTGTGTGTCGTGTACGACGCTGTTTTTTTTTAGAGGGAGTGTTTGAGTAATTATCCCGCGAGTTTCCTCGTTTCATATTTAGTTGCATCTCTCGTGTTCGCCATGTTACCTATAGCCACTCAAGAAAGTCCACGGCTGAAAAATATTTTTTGGGTCATTCATATTGTATTTATATATTTAAACATAATATGAGCATGATTACTAACGTTGGATTGGTCATATGTGGTCATATTTCAACGTCCACAAATCTTTCGTGACGTTTCGCATTACGTCATCAGTAGTTACCTCCACTGTGATTGCCACCGCAACTTGCGCTTTTTGAACCGTCCGCCCAGTATTTCCAGTACCTTGCGTCCGCCCCGACCTCCACCGACGGGCCGGTCAGGCGCTCGCCACCACTAGTGGTTCACGTATGCGTAGCCCCCACGTCCCTACCCGCGGCGAGCCGAGCGACGGTCGACCCAGCCCAGTCGCTTACACGGCCTACCGATGCACCCATCGTTGCGGTGCCGGCACAGCAGCTTGTCACTGGGCGGGGCGCAAAGTTCTGCCGTTCGCCATTGCCTCCTCTGTGACGACACAACTCGCTTTGGCGCTGTACGTCACATGTAAAATATATTACTATTTTGTCGAATACAACAAATCTCCCTGACTTTTTTCGCAAAATGAATGCCAAGGACCCTCCGTAATCAGGGCCTATTCTTCTCCATCTTCTCATACTTTTCCCCAAGGTGCTATATTCCCTTTAAGCTCATGTCCTTGCAGTTGTGTCGTCACGAAAACAAAAAACATGACCGAAAATGACGCTGATGCGACATCTTCTGCGCGGCAGAAACAGCTATGGTATTATTTGCAGCGAGTCTTTCTTTTCGCCACGAATGTTTAAGTCCCAAGTAATATCCATTATGTACATTGTACATGGATATTCTGGGGCTTATTTCTGGATATTGGCATTAAAGGGACACTGCCACCTTCCCAAAAGTTCTAAAATGTACGCCGCTTGTGGTGCTTAATATGAAGTAATTGCTTCCGAACACGATTATGACATTTGTTTCTAAAAAACATTGCTCAATTTCATAACAAGTTACGTTTTAATATTTGGGCTGATGACGTCATATGAAGGAATTTTTTGGAAAAAAGAAAACCTTCACGCTACCATAAATATGACTAGTGTATGGGTAAAGTATGGCCAAAGGTAAAACAAGTCGACTGTAATCAACATTTAGTAAAAAGAGACGACGACATCGGATCAGGGTCCCCGTTCAAATACACTGGGGACTGAAGATGTTACAGATGTCAAAACCAAACTCGAATTTATCTGTGATTCGACCTCAGTGGTTGTTTTAACTTATACCATGCATAATTGCAATGCCAAGTACACAAAATGGCTATTTCAACTCAAATATAATATTAAGGTTGCAGTGACCCTTATAAGGAAATAGTTCGCATTGGATTTTTTCAAACACGATTCGACTATATTTTGAAACACAATTTATTTTCATGTCAAAAATAGCCATACATCGCGCCGATTCAGGACAGAAGGACGTACATAATTAATTTTATCAAAACTATATGCGTGCTCTCCGCAACGTCAAACGGGGCTCAGCCAATCAGGTATTCGAAAGTAGCCGCGTAAGATTACTGTATAGCCTCTGTCCAGATGTGTGAGGCCCACATTCTTGACATTCCTTATTTACGGCCCACATTCTTTTGACAAAAAGTCAAATATATTCGGCTGGAGAGCCCTTTCAGCCCAGAAAACATGCAGTTAGGGGTTTTTCAACACGGTTTACAAAACTGCTGTCTCAGTTCAAAACCCATGTTGAAGGTGAACAATTTCCTTTAAGAAACCCCCTGGGGTTAGCTTCTAAAACCCTTAATTGTCTCGGAGGGCCTTTGGCATGTACCAGTGACCTCTCGCCTGGTTTGAGAGCTCCTTTGTGGCTTTTTGAAAGCCAAAGGGGGGGGGGGTAGTTGCCCCCTCCTGTGCGAGGTCACCACCACCAGTCTCAGAACGGCTGATGAAATTGTATGCGTTGAATCGATTGGTACTTTCGGCGAGAAAATCGGTCCAGCCGTTGCTAATATTCCATTTTGGTGCAATGCGGGCATAAGAGAGAAAAAAACCGCGCGTCACGGAAAACCTACACTACGAAGCAGCAATGTATTTTCAAAGTCGCAACCAAGTCTTCCCGTTACTGATAAAACAAAAGCGATAAAAAACTAACACATTCAACTTCACCTTACATAATGCAAAACAAGATAACAAAATTGCGGAACAACTCCCATTGCGTACCTGTTGAGCCCATCCAAGGCTGTATAAACCAGGTAGAACACTCCGGCCGCATAAGTGGTGACAGCACTAATTTAGTTGCCGCGACTCCGGAGTCGCTGTGACGTGAAACCGGGGGACGCGGCCGGCCGGCCGCCGAACACAATACATTAGTTCGTGCGTGCCTCAAACTTAGATCGCGCTTTGTTAACCGGTCGATTGCAAAAATTAGAACATGCGTCCAGCCCCCCTCAATTTGCCTGGCAACACTTGAAGCTGTGTCGTCACCACTTCTACAGCGAGCCGGCTTTAACATGTGGCCTATGGGAAAATAGGTGGTTTTCGGGTAGCAATTTCCATCATTTTTAAAATAATTCTTTGAGAGGCTGATACGCAAATGTGATGCCTAAGGGCTTGCCTATTCATATCTGGGGTCGTTTTGGCAAAATTGAGTCAATTTTTTGTTCGAGAAATTGTTTTATGGAACCCGGCACGCCTTCCAATAGGGGTCACTTTCAGCTTATCTGACGGTATTAGGCGTACAGATTTCGCCTTTATTGACAATGCGCCGATACCGCTTATCAGCGCGCCCGAGGAAGCGAAGGTGCCATGCAGGCTTGTGTTACCATGGCAACCACCGTGACTCAATAATCCAACATCTGGCAATATGGGTGTTTTCTTCGTATGAACCATAATGTTTGAAATATTAAATGTCTGTTTCACTATTTTACAATTATTCATACCAAATGGATATCGTTTTGTATTATTTCGCTCTTCGAATTAAATATACACCATTATTGTTAAGTTTTTCGTAAGAATATAAATGATTTATTTTGTAGCACTAGGAGTATACTAAAAATATGTGGTATAAAACCTAGAATATAATGTAGAGGATGGTATAAAACCTAGAATCTAGTGCAGAGCTGGTGACGTAGGAACGAGACAACCTGTTGTTCTATAGCCTTGCATGCGTCTATCACAAATCACGTGTTCTGCCGGATGCCGCTAGAAAAAACAGCAATCAGACCCATTTTTGCTATGCTACACGTGCGCGAAGTTCAACCTCCGGTGATTACGGCCGCCCGGCCGACGGCTGCTCGAAACGATGCAAAGATGCATCTCTGATGCCCATACCTCGGGCGTGGAAATATTAAAATGATCCCCAATATGAATTGCCTGAGGAGATATCAAGCCCTCATCAAATAGATTGTTTATGTTTGGCATTGCCTATTCTTTCTCGGACTATAACCCAAAATACTACTACTTACCGGTCTAATTTCGGCGATGTCCGCTCAGCCGTCAATTAGACATTGTATTAGTAGTTAGTAGGTAGAAGGTAACGGGATATTTGTGTGGCCGACAGAGAGCCTTCCCTGGAGACAGTGGGATGTTCGCCTTTCATTGGTGACCAGGGTTTCGCAACCAGGGCCTGAGGGGGCCACGTGCCCCCCCCATGGACGACTTTTACACTACATATCAGGCGACGTCACTTTTGCGACTTTTTTATGGGGCCCTGTAAAATATAGTTGCCTAAATCCAGGGTAATATCTTTAGTGGCATTTATTTTTTTTTTTTTTTAGGGAGAGTGCCCTTTGCCAGAGGGGCCCCTGAGGATGCCGTGCCCTCCCCCTTGCCGAAGTTCTGGCTGCGCCTCTGTGGGTGACCTTACCGCGCCATTGCAATGCAAATAAATATCTTCATGCATATTCATATTCCGGCCGACGTTCCATTTTAACCAACTTTGCTTGTCTGCATGTCTGACACCTGCAATGCGCCTTTGGGCCATAGCCCCGCCCCCAAAAAGGTCTGAACAACCATGATTTGCCTCTCCCAAAAAATGTATCGGACGTAAAAGTTGCTGTCAGAGTTGACGATATGTGCTTTACCCCCTCCTCCGACCCCCCAGTCAACAACTGCTCGTGTCTAACTGATTGTCTGCTTACCCCCTCCCTCCGGAGGGTCACGTAAGACCAGTAGCATTACTACTAGGAGTAAGAGTGGTGTCTCAAGACTCAAAACCTAGGTAATACCAATATCAGTCATCGGTATATATTTTATAGTCTATTTGTATAAGATGGCACAATTTAAGGCCTAACATCGTAGAAAAATACTTAAATTATCTGACCTACAGCCTCTTCAGTCAACAATTGTCGCACATGTCCTCAGCAAGAACACAGAGATTTTGATAGAAATTTCAA
The DNA here is from genome assembly GCA_014673585.1 of Semibalanus balanoides. NCBI lineage: Eukaryota > Metazoa > Arthropoda > Thecostraca > Balanomorpha > Balanidae > Semibalanus > Semibalanus balanoides. Next base: position 715 of record VOPJ01014459.1, on the reverse strand, counting down.
GCTTACGAGGTATTTTAGGTAAATACTGCTATCTCCACCGATACAATTGTTATTTCAGCTATCATATACGCCTTTAAATATTGTCTTACGCTTTCATGACTGTCTGCTGAAAATGTGCACGCACACACGCCCGTACATGCCAGCCGAACCAACATGGCGAAGCCGTCAAATGTAAACAAACGATTCTGCCCCAGTTCACGGTCATCACGTTCGGACCAATCAGCGTCCGAGACCTGCCTCAAGTCTGATGATCAACTAAAGCTGATAGCCAAATTACAGCTTCATTGAGATAGATCTGATAAACACGGCAAAGATGTGCTAAAGCTGCTCGCGGTTGTCACCACTTTTACCAATGTTGAAGGAGCCGGAGTACACCCCCCTGAGTCCATCGCAAATAACCGACAGCTGGGAGTCCGACTTCCCAGCAACTCGTATTGGCGGTGCTCCCCGTTTTAACAATACAAGAAAACTCAGGGTTCAACTAAGATCTTCAGAGCACAGGGGGTCAGCGTCGCTGGTTACCGTAGTTACTGTGCGCCTAAGAAGAACCGCTCGGCGTTCGTTAGCTGATATGAACTCGTCATGGATGGCATGGATCGGGGGGGGGGGTTCAAGTTGTGACGTACCCGTGACGTCACCATTGCAGGAGACAGCTCGGGACTCGCGTAGTGATACATGGGCTCGCTGGACAAACATGGCCCGGATGGCGGCAGGA